>JAPFFP010046010.1:0-11269 GCA_026153255.1 Solanum medicagineum
CTTCTTCTTCTCTTCAAATATTTCTAAGTGTAAGAACATAAATGTTCTTCTCACAAGACAAGAGGGGTATATATAGAGGGGTATATATAGAAGGAGTTCTATAGCGTACATATAGACATCTGGAAGCAAATTACTTTATCAATCCTATACATTGAACAGGAAGAACATTTCATTAAAACAAACTCCCATTATTAAGGTTTTAAGAAATTCTACAGGTGCTCTACCTTGTCTTCCTTAAGAAATTCACTCAAAATTATGTTTCTCTTAGCAATTGATATGTCTCGTGTCAAACTTTCTGGTCTAATACTTGATACACAAAATTCAGAGGTTAAAACTATTTTTTTAAAAAAACAATTGCATATATAATCAGAAATGAACACTGGCTATTTGGTGAAAATACTAATGTTAAGAATCAATGTTGCAATTAACCATCTAACCTTATTTTCTTCACAACCTACAAAGCCATAAATACAATCAACCTAAGCAGAAAGGAAATCATAGTCCCAACTAATATGAGTTCAACTGAAATTATTTAATTGCCCCGTGATTAAGCCCATGAAACATAAAAATTAAGCAATAGTCAAATAAGCTCTAATTAAGGCACCAAATACCATATCAGTATGTAAACCTTGTATAGTTCTCTTTATTCCGTAAATATACTTGTAAGTTATAAGAGAGGAAAAAACATATATTGAAGGATGAAGGGGTTCAAAGTAGCTAATATTGTGAGAAGCTAAAAGATAGTTGAAATTTCGTTAAAGCAATTACATTTAATATGGTCAACCAAGTAAGATAAGAACTCAATATGAAAGTGAATTATTATGATAGGGTGTTATTGAATAAGTATGATAGAGTCCTGTATGAGTCTAAAAAGGGCATTGTTGAATCATGTGGCCTGAATATCCACACTTAAAATAAGACCTCGATGTAGAAGACTATTGTCCACTGAATGAACCACTATGGCTATCTTGGTGAAAACTATGAGAGCCTCGAGATATCTATCCAACATCAGCTACGGGCATTGATGTATGTACAAGATCATGATGCCTGAAAGAGCCACCACCTCTATGCCAACCTCGCATGATGAGGTACCAGAAAGCTGAACAGTAGTGCGCACGCTCGTAGGGTCCCCAAGATTTAATAGGGGAATTCAAACCCCTCACAAATCTGCAAACTCTCTCCACCTCATCTAGAATCAAAGCCAAAGCATGCCGAGTTAACTGACAAGAATGAGACTCATACTAAATAATAGCTACACGATCCTACCTCAATTTCTCAAACATCAATCGTCTCTCCTCTCATACACTCTAAGTAATGAAAATATCCTGAAAAGCACTAGAGAACTCATCCCAATTAACTAGAGGGGATCTAACTAGTCTTGACTTTATATAAGTCCTCCACCACTCTGTATCCCTTGTTATATTCTTCTTATACATCCGTGATTCAAGGTCTAGGATTTGTACATTTTACTATTGGCATTTTATGTGATGGGATCACATCCGTAGTTCGAGGTCCAGGCTCTATGACATGTGCTTCATGGGGTTGCATATGCGGTTCGAGGTTTATGCTCCACGACATGTACTTTATACAGTCAGATCTATGGTTCGAGTTCCAAGCTCAATGTTTCTCTCTTGCATTCAAAGTTGGGTTACTAGTATATATATAGTTGGGTTTTTGGGATTGATTTATACATACTTTGCTACTTGGTACACGATTGCACACATTGGAGTTATAGGGGCTCGATGGGCGTATAGGGTTAGGTTCGCATATTTGCCTATCCTACATGGTTTTTGTTAGTGCTACTCGATTCTGCTTGGTATTAGTATTGTAGCATTTCAGCTTGATGGTATTATTAGAGTGTGGTTATGTGTACACAATTGCGTTGGGAGCTCAGTTAGACTTCACATCCATAGCCATGCACCTCACCCTTCATTGTATATGGGTGTACCAGTCAGTCTTATAGGGTTCCGATTGATGTGTAGGCTTACTCAGTAGGTCCTTACACCAATGTACATCACTTTACTATTATCTAGATTTTTGTTACAGCCATTGGTACATATATGCTTTTCCTGGTTCTGGCAAATTTGAGTTACTTTGCACCTACAGTATATATTAGTTGGTTGTGGTAAATAGCTGTAGTAGAATCATATTCTGGTTTATTCCTGCATTATTTATTATTTTTACTCAATCGACCTATGATTCCTATTAGATACCATATCCCTGGTACTCACTGCTATATTTGTACATCTATTTCATGGTACATGTCCTAACACAAGCCAGCCTCGATGATTCATCTTATGATATCTATGTTTGGAAACTAGGGGTGAGCATTAGACATCCGTAGACCTTTCCAGTATTCTTTTGTATTTGTGGTTGTCTTTTATGACTTGAGACTTGAACCGTGTATATTTTGGTCTTGTATATGTATATAGAGAGATATATTATGGTTAGTGTGTTGTATCTTTCCTATAGTAGTCTTGTACAGGTGACTTTCAAGTCCTTGGAGGAGATATACTATTGTTATTTTGATGTATGTCCAGTATCAGCTTGTACTTATGTTAGCTTTGATTAACTATTATGTTGTGCCCATTACTCGCTATTTCGGGATAAGGTTAGGCGTGCTTATCAGGGGTAACATAGGTTCCATCATGACCATTATGATCGGTTTATAATAGAATATATTGATCGAATATTACAGAGGATTAAGTTAAGTCCTCTATGATACCAAATATGGTATCAATATACCGATAAAGTATCACATACACAAAATAAGAAGGAAGATCAAGTAGGCTATGTGAATAGATAATTTGGTTCACTTATCTATTAAGCGTAAATAAATAGGACTATGTTGATATTTAACAAATAATTTTATAATTGAGTTTATTTTATGTAGTTTTTTCAAGAACTATTCAGTCCTCATTCTTTATGTAACAGAACCAAACAAGTTCTAAGATTTGCTGTCTCCAATTGCTAATTATTATCTTAACTAGTCCAAAGTTAGGGATGACACAGTCATGTCTGTCAATTTGCATTTAGAAAAGAACGAAATATTTTTATATATAGGATACGAAAAAATAATATAACTATAGAAATTTTGATGCTTAGGAACATAAATTTCAATTATTTATAGTCATAATCATACTACAATTTTTGAGTAACAAAATTTGAAACAAATCAATTTTTTCTAATTTTCGTGATGATTCAAATAATATGTAACATAGTATTCACTTTTTTAAGTATAGTCGTCACAGTTCATCTGCCAAAAGACAATTTGATTAGATTAATTTAAGATTTCATATTTAGTTGTAATGACCCTCCAGGTCATTTCTGTGATTCTATGAATATTTTATCAATTGGAGTATTTGCATAGTGACCATGGATTTTTTATGACTTATTGGCACTGATAGTCGGTCGTTGGGTGAACCGTTTGACAATTATACAAATTTTAGAGTTAAACGAGAAATTGTAACTGTAAAATGAATTTCAAGGAAAAGTAATAGTAAGAAGCTTCAGAGCAAAATTCTGACGGTTCCATCAGCCTCAGAATAGTCAAATTTGGCTAGAGGTATGTTCGGTCCAATTATATTGAGTTTTGCAAATTTAGCTGCCAGAACATATCAATGTTTGACTTTAGTCAATGTCCTTGGTAATCGTGCGTCAAATGGAAAGTATTTAGTCTCTAAACTATGTGCCACCATAAGATTATTTATTTTACCCTTGATATACTAGATCTATCTAGTTCATGTAATCACATTTGGTTTGCCTTCACAAGTACACCATACCTCGCCGGGGGTTGTCATGCCCAATCACCTGTACCGAGGGGGTGTCATGCCTTAGATTCCAAGTTTTAGCTACTTGATCTATGTTAGTTAAGTTCTCCTCCCACATATGTATATTATTATTTGCAAGTCAAATGTTTTACATGCAAGTTTTATTACAAGCACTGATCATGCATAGCATATTAAGATTGTATCCATTGTCTATATCTTACGCATTTTAAATATATTAGCATATGTCTTTGTTGCATTTCAACACACATACTTAGTACATTCAAATGTACTAATACATACTTTATGCCTACATGATATCACCATGTAGGAACCGAGCTCCTTTTGATCATCCTCTTCCACATGGCTAGTTTGATTCTTTGAAGAAAGCTTTGGTGAGTCCTCATCTCGAGGACAACATCTACTTTTATTCATGTTATGTTGAGACTTATTCCTTATGTTAAATGCTTATTATTATGAAGGTGAGTCCGTGAAGTGTCTTGGCCCCCGTTCCATTCTAAAGTAAAGGTGTTGTTGAATACTAAGTATGTACATGCTTTTAAGCTTAACTCTTTTTATGTTTCTATATTTATGAAAGAATTTTTATACTTGGCTCTTGTTGATATTTCTTTTCATTTCCGCAACCAACGATGTGGACAAGAAATGCTAAGAGGCTTGTTTTGGTTGTTTCCAGACTTCTCATTCGTCGTGTCATGCCTAGACCCTAGGCTTGGGTTTTGACAAGCTTGGTATCAGAGCACTAGATTGTTAATGGTCTTCAAAAATCTAACACACCATGTTGATTAGAGTCTTATTCATGGTTGTGAAGCACGCCACAACTATGAATAAGAGGCTATGAGGCATTTTAGAAATGTTTCACCACTTTATGATCTATGTATTGCTTTAGATGTAAAGGTAAGGCTTTCCCCCAGAAGAATTCTCTTTTGTACTTCTAGATCAAGCCGCTCCAAAGAGGAAGACCGAGAAGAGCCTGTAGACCTGAGGAGCAACCGACCACTCCCACTCCTCAAGCTCCTCAAGATGGAGTAGTGGCCCAAGATGAGTTTCGGAATGCCATCACAATGTTGGCCTATGCTATAACCAACCAAATGAACTAAGGGGCCCAAGCTCCTCATGCTCCTACTCTGGCTTCAAGGTTAAGGGATTTCACAAGGATGAACCCTCCGGAGTTACATGATGCAAGGTAGAAGAAGATCCCCCAATTGTTCATCGATGAAGTGTATAAGGTGCTATCTATCATATGGGTGAATTCGGAGGGGAAGGCGGAATTAGCGGCCTGCCAACTCAAGGGTGTGGCCCAAATTTGGTTTACTCAATGGAAATGAGGGAGGCTAAAATGATGGAGTTCATGAATCTTAAGCAAGGTTCCATGAGTGTGAAGGAGTATGCCCTCAAGTTCAACAAGCTCTCCAAGTATGCCCCGCATTTGGTTGCCGACCCTAGAGCTTCAATAAACAAGTTTGTGTTGGGGGTATCCAACTTAGTGAATTAAGAGTGTCATACCAGAATACTTGTAAGTGATATAGATTTGTCGTGGCTCATGAAATATTCCGCATAACTTGAGGGAAAAAAGCTTAGGTAGAAAAGAAGTGGGGAGTCCAATAGGGCTCGATTTGACGGTGGTTTCCAAGGCTCTAGGGGTGGTCGCTTCCAACAAGGTCATATATTTCAAGGACAAGGGTCCTCCAATGCTTCTAATAAGATGTTTTCTAGTGATGGGGTGTCTAACCCAAGGTTTCAAGGTGGCAATGGTGGGATGACTAATCATATGTGCCAATAGTGTAGGAGAAACCATGGTGGTCCATGTTTGAAGAACTCTAATGCTTACTTTGGTTGTGGAGGAGTGAGTCACAAAGTTGTTGATTGTCCACATGCTCAACACAAGGGTAGAGATGGTCGTCTTCAAGGCCAAGGTGCTAATATGGGTCAGAGGGGAAAGGGAGGCCAACAAGGGGGTGCTCCACGGCAAAATAAGTTTTATGCTCTCCAAGGAACGCAAACAGTGGATGTGGTGCCCGATGTTGTTATCGGTATGTTAAAGTCATTTTATTATGATGTGTATGTATTAATAGATCCAGGTGTCACTCTTTCTTTCATTACTCCTTTTGTTGCCAAAAAGCTTCATGTGTGTCCTGAATTATTGTGTGAACCTTATGAAGCGTCTACCCCTGTTGGTGAGATTATCACGTGTCTATATTGCATAAAGTCTTGCCTTATGATTTTGTTGAACTAGACATGGCGGATTTTGATATTATCCTTGGGATGAATTTGTTGCATGCATATTATGTTTCATTAATTGTAGGACCTATAAAGTTAGATTCCAATTCCCTAATGAACTTGTCCTTGAGTGCGAACGTTGTAATGTGGTTGTCAAGGGTAGATTTATTTGTTGTCTTAAAGCCCAAAAATTGATTTCTAAGGGTTGCATTTACCAGTGTGTAAGGGTTAGGGATATTGAGTCTAAAGTGCTTCCTATTGAGTCTGTTTCGGTGGTCAATGAGTTTTTTGACATCTTTCCGGATGAGCTTCCCAGTGTTCCACTAGAAAGGGAAATAGACTTTGGTATAGACCTCCTCCTCAATACACAATCCATTTCCATTCCCCCTTACCATATGCTCTGGCGAAGTTGAAGGATCAATTAAGGGATTTGTTCGAGAAGGGTTTGATAAGGCCTAGCAAGTCACCTTGGGGTGCATCAGTATTGTTTATAAAGAAAAAAGATGGTTCTCTTAGAATATGCATTGATCACTGACAACTCAATAGAGTCACTGTGAAGAACAAAATATCCTCTACCAAGTATAGATGACCTTTTTAATCAAATATAAAAGGCTAGTCACTTTTCTAAGATTGATCTTCGTTACAGATACCACCAAGTGAGGGTGAGGGAGTGTGATATTCCCATGACATCCTTTCGGACTAGGTATGGGTACTTTGAGATTGTGGTAATTTCCTTTGGGTTGACTAACGCACCAGCAATATTTATGGATATCATGAATAGGTCTTTACCTTAATATGTTTGTGGTAGTCTTTATTGATGATATCTTGATTTATTCCCGAAGTGAGGAGGAACATGTGAATCACTTGAGGGTGGTGTTGCAAATCTAAAGGAATGAGAAGTTTGCTAAGTACGAAAAGTGTAAATTTTTGTTGAAAGAGGTTGCATTCCTAGGATTGTGGTGTCGGGTAATGGCATTAAAGTAGACCCTAAGAAGACGGAGGTGATAAAGAGTTGGCTTAGGCCCTTAACTCCAATGGATATTAGGAGTTTCTTAGGTTTGGCTAGTTACTATCGGAGGTTTGTGAATGGTTTCTCTTCTACTGCTTCCCCTATGATAATGTAGACCCAAAAAAGGAAAAATTAGTTTGGACCAATAAGTGTGAAAAGAGTTTTCAAACTTTAAAAGAAAAGCTTATCTCCGCTCCTATTTTGGCTTTACCAGAAGGGTTTGTGGTCTATTGTGATTCCTCAAGAATTGATTTGGGGTGTATTTTGATGCACAATGGCAAGGTCATAGCAAATGCCTCTAGGAAACTTAAGGTGGATAAGAGAAATTATCCTACCCATGATCTTGAATTGGCGGCCTTGGTGTTTGCTTTGAAAATTTGGCGTCATTATGTGTATGGGGTTATGTAGATGTGTTTGCCAACCAAAGGAGTCTCTAATATGTGTTCATAGAAAAAGATCTTAACTTGAGGCAAAAAAGGTGGTTAGAACTCCTTAAGGATTATGACATGAGTATGCACTATTATCCCGACAAAGCCAATGTTGTGGTGATGCTCTAGGTAGAGTGTCCATGTGTAGTCTAGCTCATATTGATATTGGTAACAAGGAGGTGGCTAGAGAAGTTCACCAGTTAGCTAGGTTGGGGGTTAAGTTGAATGAAGTTGAGAATGGTGGTGGTGTGGTGGTTGTTGATGGTTCCAGATCTTCTTTGATTGAGGAAGTCAAGTCAAAGCAAGATCTTGACCTCGCCTTGCTAGAATTGAAAGCTTTGGGGAAGGATGGTAAAGTGGAGGTTTTCTCCCAAGGGGGAGATAGTGCCCTTAGGCACCAAGGTATGTTTTGTGCGCCCAATGTTGGTGGCTTGAGGGAGTTGATTTTGAAGGAGGCCATAATTCATCCTATTCTATTCACCAAAGTTCCACAAAGATGAATAGAGATTTGAGGGACGTGTATTGGTGGGGTGCTATGAACAGAGATATTGCAAAGTTTGTAGGCAATTGTCACAATTGCAAACAAGTAAACACTGAACATCAAAGGCTGGGTGGCCTAGCCCAACACCTAGAAATTATTAATTTGACGTGGGAAGAGATCAACATGGATTTTGTGGTTAGGTTACCAAAGACTAGGACACACTATGATTCCATTTGGATTATTATTGATAGGATGACAAAGTCGGCTCACTTCCTACTAGTTAGAACAACCTATGGTGCCGAAAACTATGCCTAGTTATATATTCATGAGTTGGTTAGATTGCATGGGGTTCCCTTATCTATTATTTCAGTCTGTGGTGCTCAATTCACTTCTTATTTTTTGAGGTCCTTCCAAACGGGTCTTGGGACCAAGGTGAAGCTTAGCACGACCTTTATCCTCAAACGGATAGCCAAATTGAATGTACTATCGTAACTCTTGAGGATATGATTAGGGCTTGTGTTTTGGAGTTTAAGGGTAGTTGGGATGAACATCTTCCACTTATTAAGTTTGCTCATAACAATAGCTACCACTCTAGCATTGGTATGGCTCCCTTTGAAACTTTATATGGTAGGCATTGTAGATCCCCAATTGGGTGGTTTGATGTGAGGGAGATGGCTTTGTTAGGCTTGGACATAGTGATAGAAGCTTTGAACAAGGTTTGGTTAATAAGGGAGAGATTGAAGATGACTCAAAGTAGACAAAAGCCTTATTCCGATGTGAGGAGAAGAGACCTTGAGTTTAATTTTTGTTATTGGGTTTACTTGATGGTCTCACCCATGAAGGGTGTGGTTCGATTTGGCAAGAAAGGGAAGTTGAGCCCAAGGTTTGTAGGGCCTTATAGAATTTTGAGAAGAACTGACAAGGTTGCCTACTAATTGGAGTTGCCTATGGATATGAATATGGTTCATCTAGTCTTCCATGTGTCTATGTTGACGAAATGTGTTAGTGATCTAAGTGCTATTGTGCCCTTAGAGGTTGTGAGTGTGGTGGAAGATAATTTTAACCTATGAGGAGGTCCTGGTGGAGATATTGGATAGGAAAATAAAAAGGCTGAGAAACAAAGATGCAGCATCCATCAAGGTCCTTTCGAGAAATTAACAAGTTAAAAGTGCCATATGGGAAGCCGAAGCAGACATGAAAAAGTTATATCCATACCTCTTCCACTCTATTCAAGCCAAAGGTAATAAATTAAGTCCCATCTATGATTTCAAGTCTTGAGTTTCAGCCCTCATGTCATTTTGCATGCATTCACATTCATGGTAACAAGTTTATGGTGATTTTTGACATTCATGTTGACACTTTTTGAAAATGATGTTTAAGTGCATTTGTTGCGTTCAAGTTACGCTGAGAGTTTCATAATTACTTCTATTTTGCATGTTTCTTTGACATTCGGGGATGAATATTCCCAAGGGGGAGATATTGAAAGACCCCTCAGGTGCTTCGGAATGTCCCATAATCGTAATTTCTATATATCTCAAAATTAGTGTGTGATTTCAAAAATTCGACTTCATATTCTTGATCAGGGGAAGAATTGAGTGGGAAATGGGTACAACTGGGATTTTTAAAGGCCTGTAGCGAAAAATATATTTTTCTAATTTTATGAGTTCCTGTGGTTGTCTGTACCCAGGCCGCGATGCACCACTGTGTAATTTTGTTTGCGTGTTTGGTCCGCATTGTGCCTGGGGATCGGACCAGTGCATTTTGTGCCCTGTTTTTCTTACATAGATTCAAGATCATTGGGGTCATAACCCAATGCCTATTTAAATGTGAGATCATCCATACTTAGCATTTTTCAACACTATAACTCACAAAACCCTCTCTTAAACCTCTCCAAGACTTTATCAAATCTATCATTCAAACTCAAGTATTTCAAGCTTAATTTTTGAATCCTAGAACCCATCTCAAGCTTAAATTTTCCCTGTCACGACCCAAGCCTAGGGCCTAGACGTGACCGGCGAATGGGGAACCCAAAAGAACCCCAAACAAGCCTCAGAGCATATCATTACATATCCTTGGTCACGGAAGCAATTAAAATAACAAAGATAGATAGGCATAAACAAGGGAATTGGGGCTAAGGGTAAACTTCCATATCATAACATCAAGAAACAAGAGAGTCAAGGCTCATAGCTAGATATATAACATGTCCAACAACACCTCTACCACATAGATATGAGCAGGGGCCACAACAAACAACCGGGTCACCATGTCCAACAACACCTCTACCATATAGATATGAGCAGGGGCCACAACAAACAACCGGGTTCACCCTCATAGTCAATACATAGAAAAAGGTAAGATCATCTCAGTGCATAACAAGACATCATAAGCAACGTCCCCGGAATGGAGGACTCACCAACAAACTTTAGAGACAATCATACTAGCCACATAGAGGAGGAGGAGGGTAATGCGGTGCACCGGTTCTTACATGGTGACGTCATGTAGGCATAGAGTATGCGTTACTACGTTGGAATGTACTAAGTATGTAGGATGCAATGCAACAAGTGATGGTAACATAATCGAAATGCATAAACATAGGCAATGAGTACATATAGCAATATGGCATGCATGGAAGATGCTTGTACTAAATCATGATTATATGGATCATAAAAATAAGGGTAAGGAGTGACCATTCTTAGTGCAATCCAAGGCCTAACACCTCCTTGGAGAGGCGCATGAGGTACGAACCCCTTCATGAGGTTGATGGAGTACAAACCCACCAACGAGGTTGATGGAGTACATACCCCCCAACAAGGTTGATGGGTACAAACCCCCAACAAGGATCATGGGTACCTACCCCTAACAATGTTACCTGGGCCTACCACCCCCAGAGCTAGGCGATCGAGGTACCAACCCCTCAACAAGGTTACCCGGGCCTATAATCCCCCGAGCTAGGCTTGGTCATCCCCAACACTACAGAGATAATATCATATATATACACTCCTTTAATCATCATATACATACATTCCTTTTCATTGTCATTTCGTCCTCATTCGATTCTCATTTCATCATCATAAGTCATTCAATTCATAAGACATACATTGGATGTTCAATTCCTCAAGAAACCATAACCGGACATATTATCAATCACTTATAGGGTGTGTAGTGCTAATATAAAACCATGCAATTCAAGAGTATTATCATGCTAGAAAATCCAATGTAAAATCATCAGTAGATTCTTGGTAACACCCTCAAGCAATATACACCAAAACCCTTCATCAAATCTCAAACTAGATCTTAGATTCATAGCCCAAAACATAGTAAAACAGTCACAATTTCATAAACCCCA
>JAPFFP010046011.1:0-11269 GCA_026153255.1 Solanum medicagineum
ATGCATGAATACTACAAAGTAAGCTCACACTCTCATGGCATCACATACATAATCAAATAGACTCACAGGTCATGCTTCAAGAATCAACTTTCCTTCGATTTATTAGAACAAACACTGTCAGATAATCACATGCATGATTGCAAAAATAACTAACAATCTCAAAAATTTTGAGGGTACTCAAATTTCAAAAAAAAACATTTAAAGACTATATATATATATAAAGATAATGACTACTGTATATCTAGAAATTATCTATACTACCTAAACATGCTGGTTCAACAGAAATTAAATATTCACGAGGAAAAATAACACAAGCAAGAAAACCTCGGAATCAAAATTTGGGGTAGTTATGGACCCTAAGCTGCTCAGACTTCACCAAGACCCATAACTGCCCACACCCTATTGAAAACGTTGTGCATTGTCCTCAATGCACCAAATCAAGAAATAATAGAGAATATAGGGGTAAAATAAAACATACCTTGGGTTGCCTCCCAAGCAGTGCTTGACTTATTGTCTCGGTTCGACTTAGTCCACTTGGCTACTCATAATTCACCAATTTTTCAAACCTTGCTCCTCCACAGGTCTGCTTTTCCTTCCACCTTAAACTTATGAATTGGACCCCTAATTTCTTTTCCAACTTTCTATCATGCTCGAAGGGGGGTGGTATGAGAATGAGAGGAATGAGTACTAGATTTTGCATGTTATTTGGAGTAGAGGCTCCCAACCTAAACTTCTTGTAGACCGTAAGGAGCTTCAGATTTATGCTAGCAGAAAGATTACACAGTGCCCTTACAAACTCTAGGTCTTTAGTTATGCAGGGTATGGTGGGCATCTTCTTCATCGATTCGATGAGAAGAGGTTTGATGGATAGTCATTTTTGCATGGAGAGAGATTCCTTGACCTTGCTTTCCTCCCCCCTCTTCTTGAGTCTTTGAGGTAAAGGAAGAGGAGGCCTTGGGACAGGTTTGTACTGTTTTGGCTCTTCAACTAATTCATATACCACATCCTTGCCACACTCGTCTCCTTTAACTACATCCTTATCACACCCACTAGTATCCTCCGTACATTGCCCTCATCCTCAGAATTTTGCACTGTATCACTAGGAAATGTAACACTCTGATGCTGCTTAATTAGAGTCGATACCTGAACAAACTGTTGGTGAAGTTTTTTATTAATATTTGGAATTTCTACTCTCATTCCACGTAGAGTCTCATCCCGTGTCTCGGCCTTCTTCAACAGGTGATCAAACATCTCTTCAATTCTAGAGTTTCTTGTGCCTGCATCGTGTTAGTGTGGTGGTGTTACATCGAAAAATGGCTCTTTGGAAAGAAAATCAAAAAATTAGTTTAAAACTCAATTAATTTAAGTGAAAACCAATTTTCAAAATTTTAAAAAAAATAGAGTCGCCACCCAATTTTAAGGATAATTAGGAAACCAATAAACATTTAAAAATACCTAACAAAGAAAATCTTTTTAAAATCCAGAGAAGGGATTCAGGTTCTCATTTCCACTTCAAGAAGGTTTTACACACTTGAAATGGCTGCTAAATGCGGTTATCCGGCAATTAGAAAATTTGACTAACTTTTAAAAATTTGACTTGGACTTGAAAAAGGTTTACTGGTTTTGAAATTGATTAATTTTTGAAAAGATTTGACTGGACTTGACTAAATTGAAAGTGATTGACTAAACTTGATTGAAATTTACTATGTTCAAAAATTGAACTAAAAGTGTAAAATCATATTTTTATTTTTTATCTTATTTTACATTTTTTATTTTTTATTTTTAGTGCAAATGCTTTTTCAAAATAAAATGAAATCAAATAAAAATAACATAAACGGTTTGACATGCTAGGAAATTTAATTAGATTAAAACCAATAATAAATTAAGCAGTGTCAGCATCCAAATAAATATAAACATATAAACCAAAAAATGAACTACAAGAGGGAGTTGAAATAGTTTCGGGCATTTGTCCCATTTTAATCTATGTTGCAATTTTGGAGCCTTTTCTTTATGTTTGTATATACACATGTATATTCATGTATATAGTACAATTCTTACTTCCCGAGATCTGTGTGATAGCTTCTTTCTTTCAGGAATTAGGCTGACTCGGAGAAGAGGAAGTTTGGGCCTCCATGGCCCAAGGAATTCCAAGTGAAGGTCCAAGATGAACCCGAATCATAGTTCATGCAAAGAAATAAAATAAAGATTAGTGTGTGATATAGATGAACCCGAATAAATATTGAGAATTATTGAAATGAAACAATTTTAAGTAAATCACTGAGTTTGGTATACTAAACATCATCCATGCAAGACGCCACATGATCTAGACTCTTACAATTACAAGCGACATACAGGCAAACGGTATGATCAAGAAAACTACACAAATAAAGCAACCATCCTCAGAGGAAAATTTGACCAAACCCAATAGTAGACGATCTTGCAAACATGTATGTTACCAACATTTTAGCTAAAGGTAATTTCCAACTAAACAAATGCACAAGATCAAAGATCTGATTAAGAACAAACATGATAAGTTGTAAACTTAAATCATGGATTAATGACTAATTTTTATTTATAACAAACCCAATTGCTACTTGCTGACACACACAACCACATATTATTTTAAGAGAAACAGGGAGCTTGTGATTTCTAGATAGCCAGGGAAAACTAAGACGACGAGAAGACAATTTTTGATTTCAATTAGGACTTTTAGACCAAACAAATAACAACGACAAACCAAGAAACACTACAACTTGCTAACGAGACAAAGTGTAACCATTCAATGCTACAACGAACAATAGTTAATTCAGGCAAAACAAAACGGTGACCAAATGTAAACCAGGATACTATAAGTAAAATAGCAAACTAACTTGAGGAAACTATTAATGCTAACCCATTTATACTAAATTGATCATAAGATGTCACCCCAATCTAAAACTCCTCAATATAAATAGAGCAATTACAAGACTGGCAGAAAATCAAAACTAAAACCATATGAACAGCCAAGATGGGAATAAATGGTTACTAACATTATTATATCAAAAGGCCATTTGTGCAGAAAAAGGAGGACCCTGACTCTTTGAAATTAGAGAAAATAAAGGGTTCATGGAGGCCAAAATCATGCTTGATACAACCACATCTAGTAGGCAATCATGCTAGACAAAATTCATGCTCGACCCAAACTTTTGAGTGAGGAACACTAAAGAAGAAGCTCACAGCTAAACCAACATCTTGGAGTAAAAAAAAATGATGGATGAATGGAATTAGAATGGAAATTGAAGCTGGAATACTTGAAACTTAAGAGTCTAGATTTAAACCAAAACAAGACTTTATCATACTAATCATACTAGCATCACAACAGCGAACCAGAAGAGCTAAAAAAAAGGCGTAAAATTTGAGTAAACACATAGTTCGGACAGCTTAGATGAATTAGAGACATACTATATATGACTCGTGGTTAACTTTAAACCAAACTTACAGCATATTTCACAATAAACAAGACCATGATTTAAGGTCTTGACAAAGACTATACAAGATCATGAAAGAAGAAATCATTCACGAGATGTCATTAGCAAAATTTCTTACAAAAAATGAACTACAAGAAGTAAATAACAGCATTAACGAAAAGAATAAAGCATCAGTGAATCACACATTCATCAAGACTATGACTGTTAAGACATGAAATTGTAGATGACGACACATTTAGAGCATCACAATAATCGAAACCAAAAAGAACAAAGGAAACAAAATAATTGACTGCATCTTTACAAAACCATAACTAAAACGAATTAACAAACAGGAATTGGAACATTAGAGCATATACTCAGGAACCAAACTCATTTCAACACTAATTTTGAGTCTTAGCAATTTTTCAACGACTCAAGGCGATAACCACATCTTTAACCAGTACTAACATAAGGTTTGACAAGATTGAGAATCATTCAAACAACCAACAACAACAAACCACAATGTTGGCTCAGCGTAATAGAGTATCTCAAGTCAAAAAAAACCTCAATAAGAATATGAGAACTTCGATGAAGACTCAGGATTTTCTCATTATTCAAACACAGTATGTGACAACAAGAGTAAGATTGGGGTATAACCTTTCTCAGGGCAGCGTACTGGGAACGAGCTTAACAAAGACGAACTCACCACGACAAGTCAACTTGTCTACACTGACTCAAGCAAAGAATTTTGGAACCTCCCCAAAATCGACGAGATTCTGGAAAACGGATTTGAAGGAAAATGAACTATGTCTGACTACTGTAAATTCAGAATAGTTGTGGAAATCAATTGGGTTTCTTTCTAGGGTGTTTTGAGCTTGAGAATAGCTTCTCGGACTTAGATGGCTTTTTTGGGGTTCACCGGCCGCTTCTGTCAGTGAAAGAAGAGGGGGATTTATAGGGTCAAATTAGGCAATGGATAAGGGGGAAAAACCGAGCTTTTGAATTCAAAAAATGGGTAGGGTCAGTTTGCTCCTATCGAAGGGAAAAGTATGGAGAGTGTGCTTTGTGGGGGAGAAGAACATTAGGGGTTGTCGGTTGTTGGTTGGGAAAGGGGGACTTTGGTCGCTGGTTTTGGTCTCTGGTTTTGAGGAAGAAGAAAGGGGAAAGGGAAAGGGAAAGGGGAATGGGTTTTGGGTATTCGTGAAGAAGAAGGGGAAATAAGGGAAATTGGGGGTGCGTGGCCCACATGCGCACACATATACCTCTTTTTTTTCGAAAAATAGGTTATTTCAAATTATTAAAAATTAAAAACTCGATGACTTATATATATAGTGGAGGGTAAAAATTGGGTCTCAACAGCTGTTCCTTTCTTTGGGTATGATCGATGAAAGAGATCATGGACAAAGAAACTTGACTAACTCAATTTTTAGCCGACCATATTTCATCTTCTGAAAAATTCTTGGTACGGACTTTGAGAAATTATGGTCGGACCCTGGTTTTGGGTTTCCTACATATCTCAGGTTGCATGAGAATTCATGCCACTTGTAGTTCAAAACGCTTGATCTTACGCACGAATTTGAAAGAATTTGAAAGAGTTCAAAAGCTGTCCCAATATCGAATTATGGAGAGATTAGAATGCTTGAGAATGAGACTTTGAGAACAAATGTTGGAATGCAGCCGAGTTTTCAAAATTGAACCCGCCTACGTATCCTTGGACTTAGGAATCAGGCTGCTTGTAGTTCAACTCTATCGGTTGAAGAGGAAATCTCTTATTTGGAAACGACCTCTGGTTCAAGAGGAGTGACAAACAAATTGAGTTATGAAAAAGGGGCTTGCAACCTCCTAACCATAAATGTGGAGCTCGTCACATTCATAATTGAGAACTTACATGGACATAATTTTCAAAACTCTTGGTACATTGTCACTCGGATTGAAAAATTGCCTCTGGTGAGAGTTGAGAGTATGCAATGGCGAAATTGAAAATGAACTATCTGACTCAAAGAAATACCCACAAGCCTCCTGACAGGGGTGTTGTTAGATAGTGGTGGTAGTCGCTTCCCAGCTCGTCTCCGAAAGGTTTGACGCCCCCTTTTCAGACTATGTCCCAGTTCGCTGCTAAGAAAAAGCTCCACGTTGTGCTGCGTCCTACTTGCTGATGTCCACTCCTGTGGTTGCTTTGAGAATTTCATCCTTTCGGATGCTCCCGATATGACTAAAACAAAATGTTAGTAAGAATATAACTTGAGCTAGAGATGGCATCTTTTACTATGTTTGATATTCGTTCCTCTCTTCGGAATGATAGATATAGAATCAATATGAGGCAACAATTATATGGTCCTTTCGGAAACTTCAAAAAAACTAAATAGCCTTGATGATCCTGCGGTGGCTATCTTGGCAGTTGGAGATAAAATGTCCACGTTGGCATGATAGATAATGAATCAATATGAGGAAACCACTGTATGGTCCTTTCGGCAACTTGAAAAATAAAGTACACTTGATGATCATGCGGTGGCTATCTCAGCAGCTGGCCACGCTCTTCCGCATAATAGATAATGAATCAATAAAATAAAACAGCCTTTATCAGTGATGATCATATGATGGCTCGGCAGCTGGAGATAAAATGGCCACGTTGGCATGATAGATAAAATAAACCTTTTAATGATTTCCCTGCGAGGGGTATGTAATGGTCCCTATTGAGAGTTGGAGATAATAAACCTCCCAATGACTCTCCTGCGAGGGTATGTAATGGTCCTTATCGGCAGTTTAAAATAAAATAGCCTTCTGGGAGCAGCCAAAAATAAATTGGTGCTCCGGGCGTAATGCCATGGGCGAAAGTGAATGGTACTCTGGGAGCGAATAGAATGACGCTCTAGGCGCGGTGCTCTGGGCACGAATAGAATGGCGCTCTAGGAGCTGCGCTCTGGGCGCAAATAGAATGGCACTCTAGGCACAAATAGGATGGCACTCTGGGTGTGAATAGGATAACGCTTTGGGCGCAAATAGGATAGACTGGGCGCAAATAGGATTGCGCTCTGGGCGCGAATAGGATGATATTCTAGGCGCAAATAGGATGGAGCTCTAGGCGCGGCACTCTGGGCGCAAATAGGATGGCGCTCTGGACGCGAATAGAATGGCGCTTTGAACGCGAATAAAATGGCGCTCCGGGCGCGGCGCTCTGGGCGCAAATAGAATGAACCTTCCATGAGTCTCCGCGATGCATGATAAATGACTCCCCGCGATGCATGATTCTCCACAATGCATGACGCTCCACGATGCATGATTAATGAACCTTTCCGTGGTGCATGATGAATGAATGATTTATGCATGATAAAATAGCTTATGTGATGATAGAATGATTTATGCATGATAAATGTATGATAGAATGATGATAAAATGTCTTATGCATGCATGATAAAGTGTCTTATGATGGAATGATTTACGCATGATAAAATATCTTATGCATGATAGAATGATTTATGGATGACAGAAAGTCTTTACGCATGATAAAATGGCTTGTTACCGGGGAGTTTAATGGGATGACAGATGTTTATGCCTCGATTGTCCTCTTGTAGGCAAGACCTGTAAAATTTTTCTGCATCCACAGAAAACTTCTTAGTTTTAAAAAAAAATAAACTGACCTTTGATAAATTGCTGGTAGCTTGAGCGAGATGAAACTACTTACGTCTCACATGTTCTCCTGTAGATAAAACATGTGAAAGTCTCCCTGTAAGAATTTCCCTGCACTCATAGAAAAATTTCTTATTTTCAAAATAAATTGATATTTGATAGATTGTTGGTAACTTGAGCGCCTCAGTTGTTTTTTTGTTAATTTCCCTGCAAAAAATTCCCTTGCAAAAATCCCCGTTCTTCTGGAGATAGGACCCACGAAAATTTCTTTGCATTCACAAAAAATTTGTTAGTTTAAAAAGAATTGATCTTTGATCCATTATCGGTGACCTGGGCGAGACGGAACTATTTGCGCCTCACTATTCGTCTGGAGATAAGACATGCGAAAAATTTTCTTGAACGCCTTACTTGTTCTCTTGCTTGAGTTTTAATGCATCCACAGAAAAGTTCTTAGTTTTTAAAAAAAAATGAATCGATCTGTGTTAATTCTTCGGTTATCTGCTCCTCTTCTTATCCTCGATGAACCGCTTTGATCCCCAACCTCTAAGTAGGCATAAGGTTGAAAAATACGACTTTCAGATTTATAACAATGCTTAGTGAAATTTTGAGGGCAACTTAAAAAATTTCTGTCCCAATTTAGATGTTGTCAAGGATTGTCAGTTAATCAGAAGCACCTTAATAATTTTTTGAGATATTTCCTAAAAAATTCTGTCCCAGTTGAAGTTTCACTGTGCTCTAAACTTCAATTTGTTGTAGAAGACTTCCTTGTTCAGAATTTTTGAGTTTATTTCAAAAATTTTGTCCTAGTTTCCTTTCTGGGAGTATGACCGAGCCGTTGTGGCGCCTACGTATCCCGTTGAGTCAGGAATCAGGTCAAACATAGTTCCACTCTTGAAGGAAAGTATAACTTGAATAAGAAAAATGACTGAGGCCGACATAGGCCACCTACGTATCTCATTCTTGAGAATTCAGGTCAAACGTAGTTCTTTACAAAGGAGAATAATTTGAAAACATGCGTGAAAGAAATTAGAAGAAAATTATGCAAAAGTGAAACTCTGAGTCTCTAGACATAGCGTATCCTGACAGCATATGGGTTGATCGTCAAATTGCAGTGCTATGTTTGTACTAAATCGTGTCCCCGACTGACATTTCCTTCTTAGCTTGTAGTATTCTCCCCGTGATCAGGTAAAGGATTCTTGTTGACCAGTTCAAAGAACCACCATACCATGATCAATTAAGTACTGGATTGTATGCTTCAAATTTATGCAATCCTCAGTATTATGTATGATACCGTCAGAGTGGTAAGCACATGTCCGATAAACCCTAAGGAAATGAGAATTAGTCACCATGGCTTTCGGAGGGATAGGCTGGATTAGTCCTGCAGCTGACAACCTTTCAAATAGCTTTGTCCGGCTTTCAGCGAGTGGAGTGAATACTCTTCTGGGTTTTCTATCTGCATTTGTGTGAGGAGGGTTATAATTATTCTGATGATAATTGGGATGGTTTTGACGGGGGTATGTAGGGATCTAAACCTTTGGGTGTGGCGATGTTTGGTAATTTGACGGTGGAGGTTGGCAATTTGGGATGATGTTTGGATATTGTTGGCAGTGGTAATGGGAAGTAGGAATTTGGTAGTTTGTGGGTGAAAGGTGATATGTTGGCGGGGCATTGAAGGTAGGGGATGGACTCAGGGTAGGTCGAAGATGGATTTGAGAGATAGGGATGGGTTGATGAGATAGATTAGGAGAAGAAGAATGAAGTGAAGGCCTCAAGTCGTTCGGAATGGGAGGATTAGTAGCGATGGCTAAATTTGCCAACTCTTGAGTCTTTTTCATTTCTATTTTCAAGTCCACGATTTGTTGTATCAGCTGTGCAACCAATTCATTCTATGGTGTGATGATAGGGTCCATCACGATGCTCTCAGTCAAACTCAGATCATCATTATGTTCTACCCTTTTTCTTTTCGGTGGGTTTTGGTCCGGGGAGGGATCTTTACGGGCCATAGATCTGGTGAAATAAGAATGATCGGCCATATCAACACAGATCAATTCTAAATCACCTGCAAGAAGAATCACTCAAAAGCAAACAAATTAATTTCTCCAAATTGGTAGGTAATAGAAGGTAACACACATATCAATAAGCACACAATTGTTGCTTTATCCAAGAGTAAACTAGCCCACGTATACTTGAGATATGGTAAATAGGTAGGACTTTGCCTATGTGATTTTACAGATGCCAAATCAAGTCTTCTTGCATTTGATAATGTAGAAAGATAAGCTTCTGGAAGATAGGAAAAAATAGTAAGCGTCTGGAAAGATAAGGAAAAATACACTGCTGGAGAAATAGGGAAAAATAGGCTTCTGTAGAGATAGGAAAAATACGCTTCTGGATTTTTTGGAGGAAAAATACGCTTATGTAAAGCTGGAGGGTCAGGCCTGAGAGGCTGCCTACGTATCTCACTAAGGAGAAATCAGACCTTGCGTAGTTTGGAAACTTGAATATTTTTTAATTGAAATGAAAAATTCGCTTTTGTCAAATGAAAGAGTAAAATTTTTTGAACTTTGAGAGAGGATTGATTTTTGTTGAGAAACCAGAGATTCGAAGAGTATTTGAACGAACTTTGATAGTAACTTGATTTATGTGCTAGATACTTTCGAAACTTTCGAAAAGAAGTGGACTAAAAGACTTCAAACAAAGCAACATAATCACACAAACAGTTATAAAACATACCACATAAGCATATATTGCGTGTCCTAAACAATTATGTGACCCTTTTGAGCCAAGGGTAGGCCTAATAATTTGAAGGATATCTACGCAATTTTGAATGTTCCATTGCCCCAAAAATATTTTATACAAGTCTTACGAATAAACTTAATGGGGATACATAATATGGGAAAGAGATACAAAATAATCAGTCCCACACAGGGGTATAGTCCTAAACTAAACCTTCTGGAAGATTTCTTCTTCTTGGACTTCTCGGCATCTCTGAGCGTCTTGAATGTAATATCCTGCAAACAACATGTGTATTAAAATAACTCCCAACCCCAGGGACAAAGGTTCGTCCAACAACATATATATCCTTCAAATATAAACACATAAGCATGATCGTCCATTTGGGCCGGAGGCCACTTTGGACTCAAGGCGGTCTCTCTAATGGGCCCAACACGCCTCACGTGTTGGGTCATCCTAGGCCAATGCTTAGATTATAGGGTTTTGGTTTCGCTCTATCTTAGGTGTCTAAGAGTGGGTTTATGATGGACTGGTACCCATGCGGACAACCTGAGCTGGAAATTCATGACAACCATTGCACGAAATCGTTAATTGTCACTTATTCCGAAAGGGTTACATATTTGGAAATCCCGCTGCGGGATCGCATACCATTTTTCCAAATATACAAGATACAATAGGAAGTGCCATAAAATGTAAATGACTGTTTAATACTAAAATTAAATGAATAAAGCAAACAAACAATATAATTAAACAAAACATATAGTTAGTCAAACAACATAATCTAATGGTTAGAACCTAAATCAAATCCCTAGCGGAAAAATAGCTCTTTTGAAAGAAAAATCAAAATCGGTTCAAAACTCAATTAATTTAAGCGAAAAATAATTTTCGAAATTCGAAAGAAAACAGAGAGTCGCCACCTAATTTTAAGGATAATTAGGAAACCAATAAACATTTAAAAAGACCTAACAGAGAAAATCTTTTTAAAATCTAGGAAAGGATTCAGGCTCTCATTGCCACTTCAAGAAGGTTTTACGCAGTTGAATTGGCCGCTAAACGCGGTTATCCGGCAATTAGAAAATTTGACTAACTTTTAAAAATTTGACTTGCACTTGAAAAAGGTTGACTGGTTTTGAAATAGATTAATTTTTGAAAAGATTTGACTGGACTTGACTAAATTGAAAGTGATTGACTAAACTTGATTGAAATTTTCTATGTTCGAAAATTGAGCTAAAAATGTAAAATCATATTTTTATTTTTTATCTTATTTTATTATTTTTATTTTTTATTTTTAGTGCAAATATTTTTTCAAAATAAAATGAAATCAAATAAAAATAACATAAATGATTTGACATGCTGGGAAATTTAATCAGATTAAAACTAATAACAAACTAAGCAGTGTCAGCATCATAATTCTTTTGGGAATTAGGCTGACTCGGAGAAGAGGAAGTTCGGGCCTCCGTAGCCCA
>JAPFFP010046012.1:0-11268 GCA_026153255.1 Solanum medicagineum
AGCTTGGTGACAACAGCTGAATATCCTGTACTCCTACTGGGAAGATCTACTAGCACCTGTACCTGCAGCATGAAATGTAGGTCCCTCATAAGGAACATCAGTACAAGATAATGTACTAAGTATGTAAGGCAGGGAACACTGTGTATAATATAACAACTCAAGTTAAACTGTACACTGTTGTAACATAAGAGACCACCTTTAGTTATACTGTGGGATTCTATACTTTATGTCCTTTATATCACTTTACCTTTACTATAAAATCTGTACTGTAAAATCTGCGCACAACTGTAATGCAAATGACCAACTGATCAGTGGTAAACTGTATCGGGATTGTCCCTATGCTAGGTTCTTTTGAACCCCCTCGGGCTACTACCCATCAAAACTGTATCGGGATCGTCCCTATGCTAGGTTCTTCTCGAATCCCCTCGGGCTACCACCCATCAAAACTGTATACTTTATCTTTCAATTACCTTTGAGATGGTTCATTTGGTGGCCATAATATTGGAGTTGTAAGAATATATATGTAACATATGATACGGGGATTATCACATAAGACAATATGACAATGAAGAGAGTACGTTACACAAGTGATGCAATGCGTATGAAATGGAACAACTCGTGAATTTTATTTTGTAGCAGGAACTCATGTAACTTGGTGTCAGAGTATATATATAGGTTTGAATGTAACTATGTATAGAATCATATAAACATGTAAAAGAGTGGGAACATGGTCAATAGTGGTGTTGGAGTTGACAAGTGCCTTTATGTACCAATAAGAGATCTATCTTTCATGCCAAATGATACGAAATCAAGTAACCTTACATACCTCGTCGTTGGACCTCTTTACTATCTCAAAACAACCTTTCCTTCCTTCTAAAAGTTATCTAAAACATATAGGTGATAAAACTAGTATTAGCAGCCAATATACAAACCTTGGAAGCCCAATTGCATAACAAAACAACAAACGGGCAGCAAACGACAATTATAAACCCTAGCGTGTTCCTTCAACCTTTCCGTTCCTTAATCATATTTTCTCATAGACATTAGCATGTACACATCATGTATAGCTTATGTAAATGCCATAATAGTCTTACCAGAGCCCACAAAGCACAACACATTACATTTCCACACAATCTAAAAATGGACAGCATAACGTTACCTCCCCTCGCTACCTTTCGACCTTAACAATTCCAAATTGGTTCCAACCTTAACCTAACTGTTCCAGCAACATTTATACATACAACCAGCTATGAACCAGTTTCAGAACAGCAACAAATCAGTTATTAAGGACGTGAAGCAACAACTTGCTCTCCAACAGTCCATAAGTTCACACGAAGCACATAATTGCGATGTCACATAACGACTCACTTTTTCCGATTGTAAAAGTAGTTAATCAGCCTTTTTACACTACTATGAAACCAACCTTTGTTGCATAATTAAGTACTAATACATAATAAAGCCACCCAACAAGAGAAAAACCTCTTAATTAACAAGAAAAATACACAAGATTCATTAGTATACAATCTGTCTAGAAATTTCAGCATAGGTGAGGTTAACTTGTCTCTTTGGTTTTGATGAACAAACCATACTAGGTGCATAGGTAAGTTTACTTACCTTCAAAGCCAAGATTTAGAGCTTCTTTAGGGACCCTTGTGAGGTTGTAAAGCTTGTCTTTCACCTCCTTGATCGAGAGCAAACAAACACCAAGAAAGCAGATTTTTTTTCTTGTCTATGTTGAAATGAATTGTGGGCTGGTTATTATCCTCTTTTAAAGTCTTAGCTTGGCCGACTTACTCTTGACCATTTGACCATCTTAAGCCACATATTAGTAAGCTTCTTATACAGCAGCTTGGCCCTTGAACTTGGGCCTAAATGGGTCACTAGTTGATGGGCTTGGGCTGCCTATTTTCAGCTTTCTTGTTCACTTGGGTTGGGCCTAAGTATCCAAGAACTTGTGATGTCTTTGGGCCCCTTTGGTTATACTTCTTGGGCTGATCATATAGTCCATTTGTGATGCTAAAACATGGGCCAAATGTACACCCTTAACACGAACGTGATTCGTAATCGAACTTAGACAAATTCGATGTCGAGCCTCATCTCCGTTTAATTAGCGATTTTTGAGCTAAGCAAGTAGGTGACTCACCTGCTAGCTTCTAAGTCCTACAAGCACCTTAATTCTTTTACTTTAGTTAAGGACGTAATCTCCTCATTTCAACACAAAACATGTATACCCTCAACCCCTTAAGCATTAAACGCACATATAGCCTATTAATACAAGATTCAAGCACTTTTAAAATTTAGCGTCAATTTGTCCAAACCATGTTATGTTTCATTTGCATTGTACTAGTATTGTAAGGTGTGGGGTGTTACATATTACATGAATTAGTCCGATGAACATATCCCATCTGTAGGAGAAGATTACTTGCTAACGGTAAGTTACATCACACCTTATGACCCCGTCATTTTGGTGGATGGACACCTTCCTTACAATCACATTATTTTAAAAGGATTTCCAAAATCATATCATATCACATCAATGTGTAACCATTTCATACGACTCGATCATTTCGGTAATGGCTACCATATATACCTATGTTGGAACATAGTTCAAGAAAGTGAG
The DNA here is from genome assembly GCA_026153255.1 of Solanum medicagineum. Taxonomy (NCBI): domain Eukaryota; kingdom Viridiplantae; phylum Streptophyta; class Magnoliopsida; order Solanales; family Solanaceae; genus Solanum; species Solanum medicagineum. The sequence continues at coordinate 2,621 of JAPFFP010046012.1, forward strand.
AAGGCTTTTGGGGATAGCCCTAACGCCCCCAATCCATCGGTGCTAAGTCAAAACATCCCACGAGAATATTTATACATATACATGCTTTAAAAAGAGACATTAGTCATTTCAATGCATACTTAGTTATAAAAGCCAAAAATACTTCATAACATTAGTACTTGAGTTCAAAAGCCAAATAATAGTCATAACTATGCTTCTCATGCATAGGAAAAGCTCATGCACATATGCGAAATGGTGTAAGCACCCAAAATGCTCAAAGAGCCATATCATAGACATTTATGTGATCACATTATAGTCATAACCATAATCGTATCAAAATTATATACATGGACATAATTCAGTTTAACCTACTTCATAATTTTCATAAAAATCTAATGCTTATGAATGCATATGCTATGAATGAGATGTGAATAGCAATAGGCAATGTAGATTCAATCTAAAATAAATAATACAATATGAAAATGAAGTAAATCCATAATCAAATCGACATTTAAGTCATAATATAGATAACCTATGCTTAGTTCAAACTTTAAAAGGATGATGCATAATCAAATCTTTATAATAATAATAATGAAATTCAACATATTAGGGCTTAACTTAAGTTAAAATCACTAATCAAATATCGCCCATACTTCCAATTGAATTTAATAAAAAATAATCTTCAAAACCCATATTTAAAGTAAGTAAAATTTCATGAAATTCAAGTAAAAAGAGCTTGGGACTTCTTGGTTGAAAGGGACCAAAAATCAATCCCACATATTTTAGTTAATGAAGAAGATTCAAGAAGAAATTTGGAGAAGAATGAGCCTTTCCTTGATTCCTAAGCTTAGTTTTCAGTAGAGTTCTTTGTGTGAGTTCTTAAGAGTAACTTGAGAGAATTTTGAGTGTGAGGAATGAATTTGAATGAGAGGAATAACGTATAGGTCATTTGAAAGCCTTTAGGTAGCATAGAAGGTCACAACGGACCCTCAGAATAAACCATAATTACAAAAATGCCATTAATGAAATGAGTTGAAAAACTGAAATTATGTCTCAGGGAGGGGTGGTATGGTCCATGACAAACCATACAGACCTTACACTTGCCCGTGGTCCAACACTTGGAAAATTTCACTTGACGGAGGTCCGGAACGATAATCCCATACTTAGAAAAATTTAACGTAGGAATCCCTACGGAGGGTGGTACAGACCGTGCCGAGCCACATAGTTTGTGTGCCTCCTCTGTCGCACTTCACTCAGAAAATTTCTCCATGATGAAGTTCTGAGACGGTGATCCAATACTTAGAAAACTTTCATTTCGTAACACATACCGAAGGGCATATGGGCCATATCACTCCATACAGACTGTATACTTGGCCATACCACTTCACTTAGGCTCAAAACTATGGAAGCTCAAGCCCAAGGCTACCATACGGTCCTCCACATGGTCCGTATTGCTTCACACGGTCCATGTGGGGTCAAATTATGGTATGCCTTAGTCTCAAACATTAAGACACTCAATGCCCACATAAGGCCAAGGGCCACTCCAAGGAGGCTTCACACGGTCTGTATAGCCTCACATAGACTGTGTAGGCTACCATGAAGCGTCACCTTAGTCCAAAACTTTCTGGAACCAAATTTCCAAGTTCCATTAAGGTCGTACAATGTCTAGGTCCATACATCATATCTCCGTTAGGAACATTCATCCTTGAATGTGCCAGAACAAGGCTTGAAAGGCTGGACTTAGAACATAAAACATTCAACCACAAGATACAATGTATGTTCCATCACTTGAAAACCATAAAGTCATTAAAACTCACATCAAGACATATTCCAATCCTTTAAAATGTCATAAAAATTATTTTTGGTGTACGTGTATCCATGTCATGTCATGAAATGCAAAATGAAAGAATTAGGACTACCTGGAAAAGGAAAAACCTAATACCTTAGGCTTGAGTATATTGGAAAAGATTGGGATATTGTTTCATCATGTCTAACTCTCCCTCCCATGTAACACTCTCCACATGTTGATTTATCAAAAGTATCTTAACCGAAGCCACATCCTTGCTATGAAGCCGCTTCACTTGCCTATCAAAAATTTCAACTCGAACTTCCTCAAAAGACAAGTTCTCCTCAACCTAAACACCTTCCAAAGGCACAATACTTCTAGGATCACCAACCAACTTTCTCAACATAGAAACCTGGAACACCAGTGAATGGAACTCAAATTTGGTGGTAAGTCCAACCTATAGGCCACATTCCTAATCCGTTCAACAATCTCATAAGGACCTACATACTAGGGACTCAGCTTTCCCTTATTCCCAAAACACATTACACCCTTCATAGGTGAAACTTTCACATACACCCAATCACCAACATGAAACACAAGATCCCTTTTCCTAACACTTAAATATACTTTTTGTGACTTTGGGTCATCTTTATCCTCTCCCGAATCAACTTCACCTTCTCCATAGCCTCCAACAACAAATTTGGGCCTATCAAACCCATCTCTCCCAACTCAAACCACTCCACCAGAGATCTACACCTCTACCATATAAGGCCTCAAATGGTGCCATTCCAATGCTAGCATGAAAGCTATTGTTATAAGAAAACTCAATGAGTGGAAGATGGTCATCCCAATTACCTTTGAATTCCAACACACAAGCCCTTAACATGTCCTCCAAAGTTTTAATTGTCCTCTCAACTTGTCCATCAATTTGAGGGTAAAAGGCGATGCTCAGCTTCACCTTAGTACCAAATCCTCTTTGAAATGACCTCTAAAATGGAGAAGTAAATTAGGTGCCACGATCCGATATGATATCCCTAGGCACACCATGCAACCTCACCAACTCTTTAGATGTACAACCTTGCATAATCTTTGGCACTAAAGGTAGTCTTGACCAGTGGAAAATGAGCCGACTTACTCATCCAGTCAACAATAACCTAAATTTAATCATATTGTCTTTGGGTTCGAGGTAAACCAACCATAAAATCCATGTTCACATCTTCCCACTTCCAACTAGGAATTTCAATATCATGGGTTAAGTCACTGGGCCTTTGGTGCTTTACCTTCACTTGCTGACAATTCGGCATTTGGATACAAACTTAGCTATATCCTTCTTCATACCATGTCACCAACACACTTCCCTCAAATCCTGATACATCTTGGTAGATCCCCGATGAATAAAATAATGAGAGTTATGGGCTTCCCTTATGATCACCCTCCTAAGATCATCCACATCCAAAACACATAATCGATCTTGATACCAAAGCACACTATCTCCCCCTTGGGAGAGAAAGTGCTTGAATTTTCCTTCCTCCCCCTATTTTTGATTCTTTGAGGAAAGTGAGGAGGAGGCCTAGGAATGGGTTTCAACTTCTATTGCACATCAGTAGCTTCATTCACCCAATCCTTGCCACGATAATCTCCTATCTCTGTATCTTTGGCAACAACTATCTCCTCTTGAACATCATTATTTTCAAGTGGCATTGGAGGATCAATGGTGCTTTTTCCACCCCGAGTAGTAACTGCTGTACACTACCCTTCATTCTTAGGTTTCTGAACTGTGTTGCTAGGAAGTGTACCCGTTGATGCTGATTTAGTTGAGTCAACATTTGACCAAACTATTGCTCAACCTATTTGATAGCCACAGAATGAGACTCAATCTTCTGATTGATGCTAGAAATCTCATATTTCATACCCATTAGATTCTCATCCTGTGTCTTAGCTTTCTTCAATGGGTGATCAAACATCTCCTCAATTCTGGATCTACTTGCACCTGTGTCATGGTTATGTGGTGACATATAGGGACAATTTATGATGCCATCTCTATGACCCCAATATGCATCTCTCGGGGGACCCCTATTCCTATCATAATATCCTCCGCGATTGTCCCTGTATGATTCATCACTGTTGAAGTTCTGACCCCGATTTTCTTGATCTTGGCACCATTAGTCCTGATTAGACCCTTGGGTATTGGTCCAAAGACCTGTCGTCTGATAAGTAATAGAACATGTGTCCTCATCATAATAAGGCTCATCACACATGGGTGTATATGGAGGTTAATGAACCACTGCATCGACTCACTCTTGGTTATGGTTCATCATCACCTCCATACCTGTGTGAATCTGGGCAAGATCTTGCATAATTTCTTCGTTCTCTAAACCAACACTAACAATGCACGAACTTTTGGTAGATGCTCTGTCTCTCATGCCCCATACACGATTAGTCTTGACCACTCTCTCTATTCGCTCTGTGATCCTTGGAATGACTAATCTAAGAACACCACCCCCATGATAGTGTCAACACAAGAATGGTTGTTCTCATCAAGGGCATGGTAGAAGATCTCCACCAAGGCATCATCAACTATCTTCTGGTTTGGGACACTCCTTAAGCATTTGGTAAACTACTCCCATGTAATACTAATAAAATCACCAAAATGTTGCTCAAAGTTGTTGATCTGGTCCTTCAACTTGAGCTTTTTGATCTAGGAAAGTACCTCTCCCAAAAGGCCTTCTACAAATCAGCCCAACTGGTGATCGAACTCGGTGGGAGCTTAGATAGCCATAATATTGCATTACTTGTAAGAGAGAATGGGATGACACAAAGTCCCACAACATCCATAAAAAGATTTTGTGTTCCTATCATGGTCTTGCAGACGAACGCTACATTATTTAGGTGGCTTTTAGGATCCTCCGATGGTAAGCATGCAAATAGACATGTTCTACAACATTTGAAGCAAACCACTCGAGATTGTGAACTTTGTGTCTGCCGGTAGTGGTGGCAACACAATAGTTCCCGTCACCTCCAAAGCTAGAAGATTTATCCTGTATTGTTTCCAATAAGATTGGCATTAAAATCCTGTGGCTGTGGAGAAATGTCATCAAGAGGATGTGGGTTCTTGTGATCAGCAGTCTCATTCTCATTTCTGTTCAGAGCAACATTGGCCACGTTGTTGGTTTTAGCCTAGGCCACTCTCTTCAAAGTTTTATGTATCTTTAGGTCAAATAGAGTCAAATGTCTACTTCGCCTTCGTGTGTTGGGCATACACTACACTTAGACCCTGCAAAGAAAACAAAAACAAAAACAAAATGTAAAATGTGGGAAGACAAATTAACATACAAATCACTATAAATTAACTAAGTCTAGCACATTTCTTGGCAACGGTGCCAAAAACTTGATGTCGCCCAAGTTACACCTCCTTTTTTATGATAAAACAGTCATTATCAAGAAATAGAACCTTACCAGGGTTAGAATCGAAGCCACAAAGAGTACGTAGACTCAAGAAAATTCAATGATTGCAATTCAAGTAGTTAACCGACTTAGTTCCCCAAAGGGTGGGGGGTTGTAATAATCAATGGAAAATAAAACTAAACTAACTAATACAACAGTGAAATCAAAATATAGAGAAACTAGGGTATTATGTTCCCCATGATTCCCTAACTTAGAATAACCAAATAACCTAATTCTTTTCTAGTGTGTATCATACAGGGTGGCAAGTTAAGTTCACCAAGCCCTTTGGTCAAAGGTGAGAGGTGGATTTCACTATATGACTTCGCCATCTCTATAGTGTGCATTACTAACCCTTACCTATTATTCCCAGTACAACCTCCCCTTAGCCCAATTTGGTTGATTAGAAGAGAACACATAAATCAAATTCTGTTAATTAATCTCTTTTCCTATTCATGACTACCTTGATTCAGTCAGTAACACTAGACGGGTTTTAAAGTTGGCCACCATCAGAAAACATGCAAAACAAAGAGAATTAAGTAATACATGCATGCACATTTTCCAAGAATTATGAATTACCGATTTTACCTAGTTAGTTCTTCATGGTTCCCACAACCCTAGTTGTGGATTCTACTACTCATGCTTTTTGTAGATGCAAGAATCATGAATTGGAAGAACAAAATTGAACACTTACACAATTGAATGAAGAACAAGCAAATCCAACTTCAAATAGAATCACATAATTAAAAATGGAATTAAAGTACAAGTGTTCTCAAAATTTCCCCAATGTAATTTCACTATTTTCTCTCTCTAGTTACTGATTTCACTGAGTATTGTGCGAAAGCATATGAAAAATAACCTAAAAACCTATTTATAATAAGTAAAATACAAGTCCTAAATAAAATAGGATAACGGGTCGACACATGCCTAATGAAAGGGGTTTACAGGTCATATTGCATTCCACGGCCCGTAACTGGGAACTCATACAGTGATGATGGAAATTTAGACATCAAGTCTAAGACACCCCTATAATACTCATAAAGTATTTTATGACCCGTACAACGAGGGTATCGTCTGATGAATCTTCAGAAAGTTGCAACCTCTGATCCTCAGGGCACGAACCATGGTCTGTGACCCATAAATCATTCCACGGCCCATCTGCATGTTCATAAAACCAACTTTAGAAAATCATCCCCTCACTAGAATTGTTTATGAAACCACTTCATAACCTATAGAATGATCTATAGCCTGTAAAGGTTCTCGTAATGAATAAAAAATTAGCAACTTCTTTTCTTCCCAAAATCAAGGCCAACCCTCTAATCATGCAAATGTAAAACAAAACATATAAAACCAACTAGCATCGCATTGAGACGCATAAAATTTCATGTTTTAAGCATCAAAAGTCCTGTATTTTGGCAGGACATCAAGAGGCTAGGCATAGTTAAGGGTTAGAGGCCCCATCTAATAGTGAAGGGTTCGAGGAACCAACTGATAGTTATAGGTTAGAGGCCTCGTACGATGTTGTGTTCTACACTGGTTGTATCTCATATTATCTGTTATTAATCCTTATACCTAACCACCTAGACATACCATGATTGTGCTTGAGTGTACCTTCTGGACTTATAGGGACCCAGTTAACAAGCATAAACACTAGGGTCATAAACCCATGTACAATAGTAGACCTCGACCATGTGGTAGTTAGGACATAGTTTTGTTTTGGGTTTCGTTAATTGGTGCTAGTTTGCATTGCCAAATTTCATTCAGTTGGGTATTCCAGTGGTATCAAAAACATACTCATCACTTGACCATGGTTCAGATAGCTAGTACTGTAGCATTGTATTGCAGCTGTTCTATTGGATCAACTATATTTCAGTTAGTCGACTAATGATGCCTATTAGGCACCTTCCTTCTGTACCCACCCTTACTTTCTTGTACTTGCTCGTGGTGTAGGTCCGAGTACAAGCTGTAACTACAGGTCTAGGGATATCATAGCCGCTTTTGGAGACTTTTGATGAGCACCAATCCACTTTTGGAAGCTTTTGGTGAGCACTGAGCAGCTTTTGAAATTTTATATAGTCTCCTTTTGTCTATTTGGTTGTCTTTGTATTCAGACACTAGTCTTGAATATATATTGTTTTGACTTGTATTTGTATAATATGATTCTGGGGCTGTATATATGTTTTTTTAGTCTATATTAGCTCTGTACATGTGATTTCTAGGTCCTCGATTAGTTTGTTCTTGGCTTATGTTGTGTGTTATTAGCTACCATTATGCATAGTTAGTTATATAGGTACCTGGGGTATTAGATTGGGTATCCTGTAGGTGAGATTCTAATTTGTGCCATCATGACGTAAAAAGTTGGGTAGTCACAGATACTTGAAAATTTTTAGTCTCGAGAGGTTTAAGAATAAGTTAATTGAGTTGAGATATATCAGTGGGAATGAAAGAAAGATTGGACAACAAACATATGACTTGTTCATTGAACATATGTTGAGATAAAATTGAGAGTATATCCTTGACCTTTGCTAGAGATTTGATATCCCTCTTCAACAAATTCGCTTGCGTTAACTGCTAAGAGACTTCTACATTGCGATGCATCTTTTCTTGTTTTACATTACTTTTCTAAAACTCATCATAAAATTTTCATTACAGTTAGAGGAAAATCTGAAGCATAGAATATATAAATGAATCAATGATAATATATTTGTATGAGAATGAAGATGAGGCGAGATTTTTGAAAAAACTATAAGAGGTTCAATTACTCTTTGATGTGGTTAGAGCAAAAGATAGATAGATATGGTTTATAGAATGGCTAGGGTGTGTGGCCAAATATTTTCTCTAGTTGCCTTTGAGACATGATAAATAAGGATGTCGATTTTGTTCAAAGATATAATGACATCTCTGATTGTTTTGAGTGACTTGAAGGTAAATGATGTCAAAAAATTTTAGGCAAAGTTGTTAATGTAGGTAAAGTAGATTAATGTAATTGGTAAAGTAGTGGATAAAGTAATGACATCTGCGGTTGTCTTCGGAGACATGATGATTACTAATGTTTGGAATGTTCAAAGTAAAGTTGTTAAAGTAGGTAATTTGATTCAAATAATTATTAGACTAGAGAGTAAAGTAAGATTGTACCCGTTTAGCTTAACAAGATGATGTATAATATCTCTAGTTGTGCTCAGAGACTAGAATGGTAAATGAGACCTCCTGTTATCATTGAGACCTACAAATTAAATGTAAAGTGGTTAATAACATCATAACTCTATCTAGTATTTACGCTCCAACAGTAAAGCGGTCAAAGTCAAGTATAAACCTAACCAAGGGTTAGGGTCGAATCCACAGTGTCACGACCCAACCCAGGGGTGGTGATTAGTGCCGGTTGGGCACCCAAACAATACCAAACCAAACTTCCAATTGTATTAGCTAAGGAATCCACCGAAAT
>JAPFFP010046013.1:0-11267 GCA_026153255.1 Solanum medicagineum
TTTTACAGTCCACGAAAGTGAGTTCTTGTGTGATATCATAATTGTGCTCGTAATAGGAACTTGTGGGCTGATTGATTGACGACTATGGTCTTACATTCTCCTCCTATTTTTAGGACTGTCTTTGAATTGTTTTAGGACTTGTTTTATGTCTACATATGGTAGGGATAGTTTGGTTAAAGTTGGAACAAGTTTGAAATTGTCGACGTCAAAATGTAACGAAAGGATGTAACGTTATGCCGCCTAATTGTGTGTTGCGTAGGGTTGTTATGTGTTGTGCTTTATGGGCTATTGTAAGACTATTATGGCACTAAAATAAGCTGCACATGATATGTATATGAGAACACGTATTAAAAAGTATGATTAGTTGTGGAAAGGTTGAAAGAATATGCCCGGGTTTATAATTATCCGCTTGCTGCCCGTATGTTGTTTTTTATGAGATTGCACTGCCAAGATAAATCTCTTGGATGCTAATGCTAGTTTTATCATCTATTATATTTTAGATATATATTTGGAGGAAGGTAAGGTTATCTCGATGTAATAATGAGGTCATACAATGAGGTATGTAAGGCTACTCAATTTTGTATTACTTGGCATGAACCTAGGTTCTTCCTTGGTACATAGAGGCTCTTATGTACTTCAACATAACAAACAACCATGTCTCCACTATTTCACATGCTCATATGCTCCCATACATAGTTACTTGTAAACCTGCATACATATTTGGATACCAAGATACACGAGTTCATTCTACTAAATAAAGTTCATGTGTTGTTCTACCTCTTGTATCTACAATCCTCTAGTTCCAATATTATGACCATCAAAAGAATCATCCCAAAAGTAATTGAAAGATAAAGTATAATATTTTTTGATGGGTGGTAACCTGAGGGGTGGAAGAATCACCTAGCCTAGGTCGATCTTATCATGGTTGGTAGCCTAAGGGTTGAAAGGAGAATCCCAGCCAGGGCCGATCCCAATATAGATTTAGCACAGATCAACTGGTCATTTGTATTACATGTAGTGCACAGGTTATACAGTAAACGTAAAGTAATAAAAAGAATATAAAGTACATGATCCCACAATATAACTAAGGGTGGTCTCCTATCCTACACCAGTGCATAATTTCAGTTGAGTTGTTACTTCATATACAGTATTTCCTACGTTATATATTCAATACATTATCCCGTACTGACGTGCCTTACAGGGGACCTGCATTTCAAGATGCAGGTATAGGTGCTTGTAGATCTCCCCAGTAGGAGTACAAGATATCCAGCTGCTGTTACCAAGCTCCAGGTTACTTTGGAGCTTTGTGTATCTAGAGCTTAATATTTTTTTATTGTATAGTTAGTCGAGGGGAGGCCTGTCTTGGCCCTTATCAGATACTTTTCCTTATCTAGAGGCTTTGTAGACTATGTAAATTAAAGTTTGGTCATGTCTCAAACTCTAGACACCGTGGTCCCAACGGCCTAGCCATATGCATTTCCTTTCGGCTTGTTATTACAGTTTACTTTCTTAAAGGCATGTTGAATGTGGAAAACCCTTATAATATGTATAGAAAGCGCATAGATATAGGTTGGTTCTCCCAGGCCTTATTGGCAACGGGTGCCAGTCCGCCTTAACGGAACTTTGGGCATGACAATACTTATGGCCATGAGGGTGAGCCCGATTACCTTGTCTTGGCCCCCGCAAAGTATCTATGTTTAGAGGTGTTGTTGGAAAAGTTATGTATTATGTATGAGCCTTGACTTATCTATGTTATTTAAGTATTAAACTCTCTCTCTCTCTCTCTCTCTCTCTATCTCTATCTCTCTCTCCCTGTCTCTCCCTTATTCCCAATTCCCCTTGTTCATGTTTCTTATGTTGTTTTATATTGCTTCCGCGACCAAGGATGTGTAATGATATGCTATGAGGATTGTTTGGGGTTCCTTTGGGTTCTCCATCCGCCGGTCTCATCTAGGACCTAGGCTTGGGTCGTGACATTTGTACTAAACATTGTTCAAGAGATTGTGATTAAAGTAAGTATTTCAAATTCTGTTTATATTGCTGAGTCTATTAATTTGTGTCATGGTAGACTAGGTCATGTTAATATTACTCCTGTTAAAAGACTTAGGAAAATAAAATTAATTCCTATGATAAAAATTGATGATTTTTTCTAAATGTCCTATGTGTGAAGAAGCACAGCATGCCAAGAAACATTTCAAACCAGTTATAGACCGAAAGATTGAATGACCTGAACTAGTACATTTAGACCTCGCAGATTTCAAAAATATTGTAAATTAAAATGGGAAGAAGTATTATATTACTTTTGTTAATGATTTTTCTAAATATGCTTATATGTAGCTTCTTAAGTCTAAAGATAAAGATGAAAGTATGTTCTTGAAATTCAAAGCAGAAGTGGTAAATCAATTAGGTAGGAAAATCAAGAGATTTATATTTGACAGGGGTAGTAAATATAGTACCAAAACTATAAAGGATTTGCTTTTTGAGAAAAATGGTATTATACTAAGGTTAGTGCTCCTTATACTCCCCAACAAAATGGTGTAGTTCAATGAAAACTTAGAATCTTTAAGGAAATAATGAATTCTATGCTTTTAAGATTGAATCTATTTGACAATATGTGGGGGGAACCTATGTAAGATATGCCCCAAATTTGAAATTTCTAAAAGTGTGTGGGTGTTTGGCTAAGGTTGCTTTACTTGATTTTAAATCACTGAATGTAGCTTCTATGTCTTATGATACTGTCTTTATTGGTGTCATGACCTAATTTCTTAGGTCGTGATAGTGTACCATAATCCATCGATAGGTAAGCTAGCTCATAACCCAAAATGTAAGTAAGGATATTTGGAAAAAACTAGCAGAACTAAGCAAATGCAACGAATAGGAAAGACAGAAACAATACTAACCAAAAGCGTATAACTACAAAAAAAAATACAAGAATCCCACTCAGAACTTGAAAGTCACTAGTATAGAGCTACTATATAAACAAAATACAGAGTACAAATCTCAAAAGTAGACCAAAAATATCTTTAAGGTTTGGATAGTCTTAAAATATACAAAAAGATGGACCACTAAGTGAAAGGATACAACATGATCCAGAAACATCGAATGCTCACCTTTGTCTCTGATGTGGGCTGCTACAAGCTCGATCGATCAACGTTGGTGAATGTTACTCAGACCTGCATCACAAAAGTAGATATAGGGTATAGTATGAGTACCAGGACAGCATATACCCAATAGGCATCATAGGCCGCTTGAGCAACATAGGTAAAAAAATAAGAAATAGAGGAATAAACCTAAACAAGAATTTAATAAAACATCTATGATAAGAGAGGGATGGTAGAAAAAATAGGCCAAAACTACCTACGAGATCTACATTAACTATATCTGGCCGGGGCAAAAATATACAGAGATTGATCTATACTTAAACAGGCTGCCTCATGCCTGAACAGGTTATGTGTCCATAATTTAAAGTAAAATCCGTGTGAACCCCCACAAGCCCATTGAGTACACAAAATTTTTATCCTATAGAGCATAGGAGCTAGGGTTTTTTTGAGTGAATGTCCTCGGGAAAAGTTTGAGACTTTAACATATCCTGTTTATTTGACAATAAGAGGAGAGACTCGAGCACACCAATGACCAGTCTCAACAGCATGGGGTAGCACCCCAGTACCCTAACATATGTGTCTCAGTACATCAATGATGATGGAGCCATAGGTTTAAAAGATAATTGACAAGGGGTGAGACTCAAACTCATAATAGGCAATAGTGGGGCTGGGCCCTAACCTCAAGTAATGTATTGTCAAAGTAGGGACTCAATCCCTCAATATGCAATAGTGGGATTGAGCCCCAGCCTCAAATGGTTAATTGTCAAAGCAGAGACTCAAAACCTCAATTTGCAATAGTGGGGATTTTCCCTAATCTCAAATGGTGTATTGTCAAAGTAGGGACTTGAACCCTTAATATGCAATAGTTTGGCTGGGCCGTAATCTCAATTGGTATATTAGCAAAGTACAGACTCGAAATTTCAATATCTAATAGTGGGACTGGGCCACAATCTTGAATGGTGTATTATCAAAGTAGAGACTCGAATCCTCAGTTTGCAATATTGGGGTTGGGCCTCAACCTCAAATGGTGTATTGTCAAAGTTGGGACTCGAACCCTCAATATGCAACAATGGGCCTGGGCCATAATCTCAAATGGTGTATAGTGAAAGTAGGGAGTCAAACCCTTAAATGAATGACTAATCAGGGACGATGAACTTTCTATACTCCTCGATATATAGACTTATCAAATCTTCCTTTACAATAGCTATAACTAAGTCATGAACTCAATGGTACTCACCCAACGTATATATTTTCACTGATTTCTAACACATAGTCATACATGGCTATTTTTAAGGTAGAAACTATTCCAACATAGGAACTGGATCACCATCAAATTTTACAACGGCCAAACATAAGACATCATGGATAAGGTATTTCATGAAAGCTTAGTTACTACCTAGCTAAGGCCCAACTAACAAATTCTAGTATGCTACGCTATGTTACAAGGATCTCTAGGCCGTCCATTGTAAGTATTGCGTCATGATAATAAGGAATGCATAGTTGTATAACAAGTCTTCCCCCAAACTCTCCTCTTGATTCCTCGAATCTCTAGATAAATGAGATCACTCCTAGTAATTTAGGCAAAAGAATCGAAATAGTGCCAAATTGGTGATGAAAGTAATCAACTTACATCTAATGGCCATGAATTAGTAGGAGAAGGTGATTTCCATAACGAAGGTGGAGAACAAGCTCCACAGTGTGCTTCAATCCCAAAGGAAAACTTGGTAAAGGATCAACTGCAGAGGGAGGCCTCTTCTTAACAACAGATTAAGGAGTCCAAAACCAGCATTGTGCAGGAGAAAAAAAATGAATTTTTAGCCTCTAAAAGTAACAACCATGAGGACATTGGGCAAAAAGAATGGACAAGTAAGAATGTTTTATTGAATAAATTTTATTAAGCTGATAAAGTGATTTTGGATCTGTCTACTCCCACAGAAATCTTGTCTAAAGAAAAAAAAGAGTAATACAAAGGACAAGGAAAAACATAGTACTGATAACAAGAAAAATTTGAAACATGGCTCGAGTGTTATGCCTGCCTATCCTAAGGTTTCTAAAAATTTTTAGTAGCAATATCAACAACAATCAAAAAGCCAAGATAGGTAATTCTTAAAACTAGAGCTCTGATAGTACTAGAATAGGTACTTTAGCTCAAAAAGGTCCAAATCTGAAAAATGATCAAGGAATGGAACCAACTCCATATACTGTGACTCAGTCCTATGTTGCTGAGTTGAGAATCAATCAAGGAAGGAATGAAGTCTAGTAGAAATCTTCTAACCTAAGTACATTACATAACAAGGACTTGCAATAGTCATTTTTAATTGAGAGGATTTCATGGTGAAGTTGGCTGAGAGTTGCAGACTTATTGGCAAATTCAACTACTCTATGCCAAAGATTGAGTTTATTAGAAAGGATTTTATCACTCAAACTTAGTTGACTGGTGGGGTTAAGATAACTTACTTCAAATACTAGACATGTATATATTGATCCAGATAATGAGATGGATTATGTTACAGTGTGGACCAAGTAAAAGATGTACACAAAAGGTTAGTTAAAGAGGATCCAAGCTTTGACTCGTACCTTTACTCATGAAGAGGATACTTTAATTGGGCCTATCTAGGTGACTCTACTTGACCTACCTTGGCACTATTATATAAAAGAATTTTGTTGCTGCTTTACTGGCCCATATTGATAAAGTCTTATTCCTAGACACTGCCTCTATTTAAAAGACTAGACGAAATGTTGCAAAGGCTAAAGTTCAAATTGATCTTACCAAGGAAAGGCCCTCATATGTCTCAATGAGTCTTGATGAAGATAATATTACTCAAGGTAGATGGTAAGCAATATTCTTATTATAAGCACCAAGGCCAATCTATTCATACTTGCACCATCAAAAGGAGAGATAATGATTATAGGAAAAGAGAGGGGATAGAATTAGACAAGAAAAATCAACTAAGTGATGCAGATACAGGAAATCAAGGTGACACTAGCGAAGTAGAAAAAAGGAATCTAAACTCCTACACTTAACACCAGCAAACTCAACAATTGACCAATACTGATTAAGAAGAACAATGGAAAACACACAAAAATAAAGTAATAGGAACCGACAAATTAAGGTGTACAAGCCTATATCAGCCCCAAAGAAGGATGAAGGCAACCCAAAACAAGACGCTATGAAGGAAACAGGTATGCTCTCTATTTACCCTTCCTCTCTCAAAACTAGTAACATGATCTTGATATGTGGGAAAAACATCACATAAGTACCAAGGAAACCTAGGTGAAATCCTCAAGTATTGACTTATATCTCTTAACATCTAATGAACCCCTACACCTTGCTAATAATGAGAATGTTATTGTTATTGATGAAATTGTGGGGAGTGATGGATGGAAGGAGTATGGAGAAATCTACTAAAGTGCAGGATGGGTACCCAAAAGGGGGAACTATCTCATGTTTTGCATGGAACCTTATTAGTTTTACCTATAAATGACTCTAAATCTCGTGCTACCCCTATCATGTAGCAACAAGGTAATATTTTGTAGGCTATATGTCATCCAACCTCTGGTGTCCCTGAATAGGATACTTCTAAAGGGGTATCGTAAAAGATCTAGGGTTTATTGCTAACACTAGTAAATAGAGTACTAAATTCAAGAAAAATAAATTGAGTAAGAAAAGAAGGGATTCTATTAAGAGGAGACAAAATGATGCATAAAAGAAAAGCAAAAGGATGATGACCATTATATGGATGAGAGGGCTCAGGATTATTATAATTTCTCCAAGAAACTCATGGCTAATGTTTCCTCTAAGATTATTAGGAATCTCCCTCCTATATCTCAGTTTGATGATGAATATGTTGTCATTAATTCAGAGGATGAGCAAGGTGTAGAAGTTCAAATTGAGGATGACAAAAGGAGATAGTTAATTGAACTATGGACCTTATTGATGGGCTCCCTACAAATTCAAATGACAGTAGAGAAGAACTTCAACAATTTACCAGTAGTCAAGTATTATATCTGGAGGTATACATAGAACAAGATTCTCTATCAAATCCAATAATCCTATTAAGTGTGCTCTAGCCAAAAGACCTAATACAAGACATTGTCAATCCAAGAGTATTCGAAGATTAAGTTTATTATATGGAATGCCAAGCATGTAAACACCTTGGTAAGACTTAAATAATGTTGAAGGGTATCCACTAGTTGACCCTTATTGCTATGTTGGAACCATTCTCTGATAACTCTCAAATTCATCATACCATCACTTATCTCAATATAGATTAGGAAATATATAATCCTAATAGTAACATTTAGGTTATTTAGAATAATGATATCGACTACAAGGTGTTGGATATGTCTGATCAACACATCACCTGTTAAACTAGTCACACCATGCTCCCTCAGTGGTTTATTATTACTTATGACATGACTCCAAAAAGGGAGATAGATTTTGGCATAGATCTCCTTCCCAACACCCAACCTATCTCTATTTCCCCTTACTGTATGGCCCCGATGGAGTTGAAGGAGTTAGAAAATCAATTGAAAGATTATTGGAGAAGGGGTTTATTAGACCTAGCCGATTCTCTTGGGGTGCACCAGTGTTGTTTGTAAAGAAGAAAGATGGGTCCCTTAGGATGTACGCTGACTACCGGCAACTCAATAAGGTCACTATAAAGAATAGAGATAACCTCTTCCAAGGATTGGATGACTTGTTTGACCAATTACAAGGGGCTAGCTTTCTCTCTAAGATTGATCTATGGTCCGGGTACCATCAAGTGAGGGGTGAGGGAGTGTATTCCCATGATGGTCTTCCAGACTACATATGGGCACTATGAATTCGAGGTGATGTCCTTTGGGTTGACTAATACACCGGCCAACTTCATGGACCTAATGAATAGGATCTTCAAGCCCTATCTTGATTTCTTTGTTGTGGTCTTCATTGATGGCATTTTGATCTATTACCGTTGTAGGGGAGAACATATGGGCCATTTGAGAGTTGTGTTGCAAAGATTGAGGGAGGAGAGATTGTATGCTAAATATGACAAGTGTGAATTTTAGTTGACATTGTTGGGTCATGTGGTGTCGGGGGATGGTATAAAGGTGGATCCAAAGAAAACTGATGTGATTAAGAATTGGCCTAGACCATTGATGCCGTCAGATATTAGGAGTTTCTAAGGGCTTACGGGTTACTATAGAAGATTTTTGAATGGGTTCTCCTCCATTGCTTCTCATATGACCAAATTGTGTAAAAAATACGGTTAAGTTTGCATGGATCGAGGAATGTGAGAAAAGCTTCCAAACATTGAAGGATAGACTTGTGTCCGCTTCTATATTTTCACTACTAGATGGGCTAGAGGGTTTTGTGGTGTATTGTGATGCATCTAGAGTTGGTTTGGGTTGTGTGCTAATGCAAAATGGTAAGGTTATACCCTATGCTTCTAGGGAACTCAAAGTGCATGAAAGGAACTACCCTACCTATGATATTGAATTAGTCGTTGTGGTGTTTACATTAAAGATTTGGCGTCATTATTTATTTGGGGTGCATGTGGATGTCTTCACCGATCATAAGAGCCTTCAATATGTCTTCACTCAAAAAGACCTCAACTTGAGACAAAGAAGGTGGCTAGAACTCCTTAAGGACTACGACATGAGTGTGCATTACCATCTGTGTAAGGCAAATGTTGTGGCGGATGCTTTGAGTCGGGTATCTATGGATAGTCTAGCTCATGTAGATGGTGGTGATAGGGAAATAGCTAGGGAGGTGCATAGGATGGCTAGATTGGGGGTGAGGTTGGAAGATATGGGTGATGGTGTTGTTGTTGTTGATGGTTCTAAATCTTCATTAGTTGATGAGGTGAGGTTGGAAGATATGGGTGACTCGTCCTTGCATGAGTCGAAGGCCTTGGTGAAAGAGGGCAAGGTATAGGTTTTCTCCCAAGGGGGAGATGCTTAGATACCAAGGTAGGTTGTGTGTGCCATGTGTTGATGGTTTGAGGGAGAGAATTCTTGATGAAGCCCATAATTCCTCTTATTCTATCCACCCCAGTTCCACCAAAATGTATAGAGACTTGAGGGATGTGTATTGGTTGGGAGGCATGAAGAGAGATATTGCCAAATTTGTTTCTAGTTACCATAGTTGTCAACAAGTCAAAGCCGAACATCAAAGGCCAGGTGGCCTAACCCAAGAAATAGAGCTTCCTACTTGGAAGTGGGAGGTGATTAACATGGACTTTGTGGTTGGGTTTCCCAAGACTAGGAAAGGATTTGATTCCATATGTGTGGTGGTTGATAAGGTGACGAAATCTGCTCACTTTCTACCAGTCAAGACTACATATGGGGCTGAGGGAATATGCAAGTTTGTACATCCATAAGTTGGTGAGGTTGCATGGGGTTCCCTTATCTGTTATATTGGATCATCGTGCACAATTTATGTCACACTTTTGGAGATCTTTTCAAAGTGGTCTTGGTACCAAAGTTCACCTTAGTACGACCTTCTACCCTCAAACGGATGGCCAAGCCGAAAGGACAATTGAAACACTTGAAGATATGCTCAGGGCATGTGTCATGGAGCTTAAAGGTAGTTGGGATGACCATCTCCCATTGATTGAGTTTTCCTATAACAATAGCTATCACTCTAGCATCGGTATGACTCCTTTTGAGGCTCTTTATGGGAGACGTTGTAGATCACTAGTGGGTTGGTTTGAGGTTGGAGAGGTGGCTTTGTTGGGGCCGGATCTGGTTGTGGATGCTCTTTAGAAGGTTAAGATGATTAGGGAAAGGTTGAGGATAGCCCAAAGACGTCAAAAATCCTATGCCGATGTAAGAAGAAGAGAACTAAAATTCTAAGTGGGTGATTGGGTTTATTTGAAGGTTTCTGCAATGAAAGGTATAGTCCATTTTGGTAAAAAGGAGAAATTGAGTCCAAGGTACGTTGGTCCTTATAGGGTGATAAAGAGGGCCGACAAGGTAGCTTATGTGTTGAAGTTGCCTTGTGAAATGAATTTGGTTCATCTGGTGTTCCATGTATCCATGTTGAGAAAATGTGTTGGTGATCCTATTGCCATTATACCTCTTGATGATGTGGGTTTTGTTGAGGATAACTTAACTTATGAGGAGGTTCCGATTCAAATTTTGGAAAGGTAAGTAAAGAGATTAAGGAAGAAAGAGGTAGCATCTGTTAAGGTCGTTTGGAGGAACCAACAAGTTGGAAGTGCTACTTGGGAAGCCGAAGTGGAAATGCAAAAGTGGTACCCTTATCTCTTCCATTCCACTCAAACCTATGGTACTAATCCTAAGTTCCATATGTGACCTCAAGTCTTACATTTCAGCTCCCATGCCATTCATATGCTTCATGTTTAAGTTGGCATACTTATGATGATTTTACACTTATTTTGAGATTTTGAAAATGGTGTTTTACATGCATTCTTGTTGGGGTTGATTTGTTCATAATCACTCTTGTCTTGTACGTCTCTCTTATATTCGGGGACGAATGTTCCCAAGGGGGATATATTGAAACGACCCCAAAAAGTGCCCAAAAACGTGCTTTGGGATGCCCAAAATTTTTATTTTCTTCTATCCAAAAATCAGTTCGTTATTTCAATAATCCGACATCATATTTGTGATCAGAGGGTCCAAATTAGGTGAAAAACGGCCTAACATCAATTTAAGAGCGAAAGAATAGCAATTATAATTTTTTTTAGTTATGATTTCCAATGAACAATTCGCGATGGCTCCGTGATGCGCCTTGGCATTCCTTGGTTCAAAATCATCTCCGCGTCCTCTCCTTAATGCGGAGATGTGTATTTTCCTGGCAGTGATTTTCAGGTGTGTTCCAAATTATTCTAAGTGTTGGGCCAAAGTTTCCCAAACATGCTTTTACCCATACTTAGTCAAGTTTGACCCTTATATCATTCTAAGCATTTTCCAATACTCGACAAAACACTTAGCCATATTTTCACTCCTAATTCCAAGACACAAAACCCTCATCCGGATTTAAGGATTCTCTTCAAGCTTCAAGTCTCCATTGTTAACCTTGATTAAGAACTTCTCCAAAGCTAAGGTATGTGGTGTTGAACCCTTGGGTTCTTCCACCCATTGTTCCTAAACCCTCTTTTACTTAATAATGCATGATTTAAAGTTAATTTTACATGTGGGTCTTGTATATTGAGAAATTTA
>JAPFFP010046014.1:0-11266 GCA_026153255.1 Solanum medicagineum
GCAACCAAGTTCCAATGGAATGATGCATGTGAAAGGAGCTTCCAGGAGCTGAAAAATAAGCTAACTTCTGCACCTGTACTAGTACTTCTAGAAGGCACTGAGGGGTATGCCGTGTATTTCGATGCTTCAAGAGTTGACTTAGGGTGTGTACTGGCATAGCATGGTAGGGTAATTGCTTATTCATCTAGATAACTACAACCACATGAGAAAAACTATCCAACTCATGATCTTGAGCTAGCAGCGCTTGCGTTTGCTCTGAAAATATGGAGCCACTGTTTGTATGGGGTTCACGTTGACATATATGCTGATCATAAGAGCTTGCAATACATCTTTAAGAAGAAAGACCTAAACTTAAGGCAACGGTGATGGCTAGAGCTAATAAAGGATTATGACATTGATATACTTTACCACCTAGGGAAGGCAAATGTGGTAATCGATGCTCTGAGTCGTAAGACAATCATGAATATTAGTGATCAGGCCATGGTAAGTCAGGGGGTGGCTAAGGATCTACGACAACTAGCTAGTCTGGGAGTTCGCCTTCTTGAACTCCGAAGGAAGGGCTTGTTGTGCATAATGCTATGGAGTCTTCATTGGTAACGGAGGTGAAAGAAAAACATTTTAAGGATCCTGTTTTAGGACGACTTAAAGACAAGGTGAGTCAGGGTATGATAAAGGGATTTGACCTTACACAAAATGGAATATTTATTGCCAAAATAGATTATGTGTGCCTGATATAAATGTACTAAGGAAGAGGATAATGGAACAAGCCCACCATTCTAGATATTCCATCCATCCAGGATCAACTAAGATGTACCATGACTTGAAGGGAATGTTTTGGTGGGGAGGCATGAAAAAGGACCTTGAAAAATTTGTGGCTCAATGTCCAAATTGCCAACAAGTGAAAGTAGAACACCAAAAGCTAGGAAGCTATATGCAATGTATAGAGCTTCCAACATGGAAGTGGGATATGATCAATATGGATTTTGTTACAGGGTTGCCTCGCTCATTTCAGAAGTTTGACTCCATATGGGTAATAGTTGACAGACTCACAAAGTCAGCATACTTCTTGTTTATCAAGAGTGATTATACAACTAAAGAGTATGCCAAGCTATACCTCAAAGATATAGTCAGGCTATATAGAGTCCCAATCTCCATTATATCTTATCGGGGGGCTCAATTCACTGCAAAGTTTTGGTAGTCTTTCCAAAGGAGTTTAGGCATACAAGTGAATTTAAGTATAGTATTCCACCCTTAGACGTCAAGCTGAGCGCACTATTCAAACACTTGAAGATATGTTGCGAGCTTTCGCATTGATTTTTAAAGGTAGTTGGGTGGACCATTTTCCACTTATTGAATTTGCCTATAATAATAGCTACCACTCGAGTATCAAGATGGCACCTTATAAAGCTTTGTATGGAAGGAAATGTAGGTCGCTAATTGGATGGTTTGAAGTGGGTGAAACCGCCTTACTTGGGCCAGATTTAGTACAACAAGCCATGGAGAAAGTTAGGTTAATACATCAACGGCTAGAAACAGCCCAAAGCCATCACAAATCATGCGTGGATTCTAGGAGGAGAGGACTAGAATTCTCAGTAGGGGATTGGGTATTTTTAAAGGTGTCTCCAATGAAAGAGGTTATGAGGTTTGGTAACAAAGGAAAACTGAGCCCACGTTACATAGGGTTGTACACTACTACAAAAGAGAGTTTTAGTGGCAATGTGGTATGGCTTTAGTGTCAATAATATTTGCCACAATATCCTATACCAGCTAATGGTGTTTTTCCAATAATGTTGGGGTCGGCAAAGCCTTTCCCGGCCATTGTGGGTATTTTTGGTAAAGGGTACCATAAATTGCCGCTAAATACCATTAGCTTTTATGTCATTTATTTGCTGCAATTATATTAGCTACCAAATGTACTTCATAACGTTAACTTTGGTCTTTTAGCGTCCACTGTTTTAGTCGATAAATCAAAATAAATAGCCACTAAAAGGTAGTAGTTTTAATGGCAATTGCTTGCACAACTATATTGGTTGCTAAATGTTGTTTGTATTTGCTGGAAATTGTCTTTTAGCAACCAATATTTCAGTCAAAGAATTCAAATAAATAGACACTAAAAGGTAGTTTTTTAATGGGACAATTTTAAAATCGCATGTTATGACTACAATATCCCTTCAAAAAATGTCTTAGTTTTGCCCTTTTAGCATCCATTTATCTAACGTCAACATTGATTAGTAGGAACTATTAATAATAACTACTACATTTGTCAAATAATTATATACTGAAATCCATCAAACTTGTTGGCAAATAGTTAAGAATATCTCGTTATTAATCCTTAAAATATAATAGATCTCTATTAAATCTAGACAAATAAAAGGAAGGAGTAATCCAAAATACGAACATCACAACTTATAAAAATAAACTTAAATTTTTTTTACTAATATCTATCCTATTGAATAATGTCTTCGAATGAGTTTTGTCTTCTGCATATAAAAATCTCCCGGTGTAAAATTCACAAACTTCAGATTGTAGGACCTGAAAAAATTAAATTTATCAAAAGATGAAATGTAAAATATAAAAGTATTGTAAGTAGCGTGACTAATCTAAAAAATTATAAGAAACGTCCGAGCAGAAATCAATGTTTGTGATGCATATACTATTAATGGTCAACCTGGTGACCTCTACAAATGCTCTACACAGGGTACTGCAAAATTCTTGGTGATTCTCGGAGAATCAGTTCTCCTGAGGGTGATCAACGCTGCACTCAATCAACATCTTTTCCTCTCAACTACAAATCACAAGCTCACTGTTACAAAGTGGACACCATAGACATGCAGTGCATTTCCTATTGCATAGAGCTCAAAAATATTTTGGAGATCAACACTAAACGGGCCTCTGATTGTTTGAATTTTTTTTGGATAAACAAGACTAAAGACTGAGTTTGTGTAATGTATACCGACAATAGTACAAGTAGCAGCAATAGTAATAGCATTGGTGTGAGAGTTAATACAATAGAAAGGAGAATGAGAATAGAAAATCCCTTTACTTTGAAGGTGGGTCAAGTATTTACTTGTTTTGGCATTGGCTATTACAAGAAGGCAAATGCTGAAACCTCAATGCTTGCACCACTCAAGAGCTCAATGCTCACTTTTGTTAACAACAATAAAAAAAGTTGCCCCAACAGATACAAATGTTGCAGAATTCAAATAGGCATTTGGTTGGTGAAAGGTTAAGTTGCTTGAATATAAGAGAGCTGAAGCAGTTGGAAAATGAATTTTCAGAAGAGGGAAATTCTACTGGAATAGGAGAATGCATCCCTTGAACTTGAGTAGAATCAAAATCCCCAGTAAGGACTTTGACAAGTTTACAAAATATATGCTTTCTTTGATGATTTTGTTATTTAAAAAAATGTCTTATAGGGTGCTTCTAATCCCTCTCCAAGTACTGTATAATAACATTGACTGTGTTATGTGTATTTCATACTTTAATTAATTAAAAAAAAGTATTTTTCTCAAAAGAAGATTGGAGCTGGACAAACAACTAATGTGATTCTCACAGTTAATCAGTCCCCTGGTTGATACTACATGGCAATTAGTGCTAATGCCACTGTCAGAAATGGGCGATTCGATAATACCACTACCACTGTCATCCTTCAGTACACAAATCTCAACTCGGGCATGAGTTCAAGGCCTTTGTTGCCTTAACATCCAGCCTTCAGTGATACAGCCACTACCACTAATTTCGCTAACCAATTGAGGAGTTTTTCTAGCAATAATAAAGTCTCCTGTAAGATTGATGAGAACTTATTTTTCACTGTAGGAGTAGGCTTAGTGAATTGCAACTCTGGTCCTAGATGTCAAGGTCCTATTAATACACGTGTTACTGCTAGCATGAACATTTCAGATATTTATACGTTGGGCTTCCCTCCTGTTCCAGTGGTGTAATTAGACTGCACTTGAACTAAGTTGTATGAGCTCAACATTGGTTTTAGTGTACAATCGATGTTCCTGCTCGTGCATGGTGTTTGGCTGTTCTACTTCCACATTGATTCTTATTTGGCTTAGGGCCTAAGTATGTAATTCATCATCGAAAATGGAATAGGATAGAAATAGACAATGGAGCCACCTTCACCATATCTACCACAATGCTAAATTGTCCAAGTTATTGTTTGATCCTAAAATTAAGCAGTTCACAGTGTGTCAATTTGTTGTTTAATAAATTGTAAACTATAAGGATTTTGCCTAGCCACAAAGCTAAAAGAAGATGAAGAGTCGCCTTGCCTCATCTCTAGCCATTAGCGTCAAGGCGATCATAAGAGCACTCTCTTAATCAAGAAAGTAAGAAGTACAACATAAGAAATTTGATTCATCAATCCAATAAACTTTACAAAATAGAAAAAATCAAATAGTAGCAAAGGATAAAGATGAGTAGTACCATGAGTTGGAGCAATTTCAGCACTACTAGGCATCCTTGATGATTGTTGCACATGTTCTTGGACATTGTTATTGTTGGAAAGCAGATAAATAGTGATACATTAGAGAATGAGACATTTATAAGATCAGAATCTCATAAAAAATATCTAAGACTTGTACTCGAGTTACCTGTTCATTTGAGTTAATAATGTTATTTTGAGACTGAGATTCATTCAGAACATATTTTTGCATGAATTGTCTCATTTGGAGTAGTTCTGATTGCAGCTTATCATGACTTTGTTTAATTAGATTCATTTCTTCATTTTATTTCTCTTTCAACTCCATAATCTCCTGTTCTAGCCTTTCTATAACCTCAATAGATGAATCATCTACCATAATATTTTCTACGGAAGAGCTTCTACCCCATAGAACTGAAGGAGTTTGACCAAGTCTTAAACCACGAACATACCCACTTTTGTCATTTCCTAACACTTGAGAATGTACGTCACCTTCCCAAGCAACCTTTTGAGATGGTTGGTCAGTAGATCTTTCATTATTGCTCATTCTTTCATTTATCATCTCCTGGCCATAGCATACAAGATAAATATTTGAAACTAATTTATTCAAATTTTTGGAAAAAAATCTCTAATTTTTTCTCGATTTAAAAATTAAAAGAATGAAGAAATATTACGATTGCTTTTGCAGAATCTTCATCCAGTGGTCTACCATCCACACGTTTTTTATGAGTTAATAAGAATATTTCTGCTCGTGTAGGATCAATTCCATTTTTAGCCTAAACAACAAAATTGGTTTTAGATACGAGTGACAAAAAATATTTGAGAACACTATAGTTTGAAAGGTTTACCTGCTCATGCATCAATGTAGCAATACTTTTGGATCCTCCTGTGTGAGGCATCTTTTGCTTGGTCCTATTATTTCTATTTGCTTGGGTACGTCTCTGGAATTAAAATATTAAAAGAATATCTTACAGATTACAAAAAAATACATATAGCATAACTAAATCAAAACATAGTAAATATAAAAAAGTAGGTGCGTTTCCAAGATTTGTTTATACCTTCACTTTATCAGAAAGCCAATAAGAGACTAGAGAACTCAGTTGATCTCTTGGTATGCGACTTGGTCTATTTTTCAGCAAAGCATCTTTAGTCTTATATTTTGACATATATCTACCTTTAATTTCACACTTGTGATCTTTCCATTTCTTTTCTAGTGACTTTAAGACAAATGCTTCTCCATTTTTTGGAAAAGAGAACTTCTGAAAAAATGAAACACAATGTATAAAAGATAATATCATGTGCAGATTGAGCTTGTTCACATAGTAATAACAATACTAACTCATACCTTTAGAAAATCCACCAATTTCTTATTTTGCTCGTTGTTAAAATTTCTCCAATAATCTACATGTAGAGGTGTTAATTCTGGAGTTCTTGCAACAATTCTTAAAAAGCTAGCAAGCTTTCGACCCTCTTTTTCAATAGGTTGGTTACGGCTATTAAATGGCACATCAATTGTCTTTCTCCGAGGAAGTTTCCAAACATGTTTTAGAAAAGTAGGACCACGAGGCTTTCTTGTCACCAAGTTACCTAGAATGATAAAAAAAATTGAAACTTAAATGAAAAAACAGATATGGTTAGCGTCAGTTCCTTATTTTGATTTGCTAGATCCACAAGTACCATTGATAAAGCATTATCCTTCTGATTTTGCTTTTTTGCATCTGAATTATCATGTTCTACAAGGTTATTCATTACAACAATTGAGCCATTTATTGTATAAAGTACTTCACACTATATGCACTCCATCAGGACCATATACTAAGGATGACATACCACTTCCCCTCGAAAGACATTTTTAATCTTTCCCTCCAAATTTATTGGAAAAGAACACAATAGTAAAACTAAAAGAAATATAAACATAAAATACATCCTCTAACTTCATGCCCATAAATCGAATACAAACACTGGAATCCAGCACAATTAGTAATGTAAAGACTATTACAACAAAATCCTTCATCTGATCTCCAATAGGTGCAATGCCTCATCTTTATCTTCTGCCTTGGATTCTCAAACCTTAATCAGCACTTTCTTTTTTGGCTTCCACTTATGCACGAACTTTTCAGGCTACCATATTACGCATTCTGCAAAGTAGAATTAATCAACACTATTCATGATTTGTAAGTTCTAACCTATTTGTTTTAAACACATGTTTAAGCATAGATTACAACTATTTCTCGAAATCTTGCACGGTGCAATTCATCAAATTTCTTTACTTCTCTTATTTTCTCTATTTCCAGTTTGCCATTCCTACATTAGATAATTTCTTTCCAACTCGTGTCTTCTCTAGTATCTAAACATCCTATCTAAACATCGTTCATTCACTTGTTTTCTAAACATCGTTCATTCACTTCTAAACAGCCATCAGTGAAGTTCTTTAAATAACTTCATGCGTGTTTGTTCTGGTGTGATGGGATTTGGGGATCAAGTTTTGAGTTTTGTGAGAGTTCTTATTTGGGAATGAAAATTTTAGGAACTTCTGGATCTACAACTTCTTCTCCTACATGATACTTAGCTTACCAGTGAACATGAGTTCACATTCTTCCAATCTTTGGCAAATCGCGGGAAGTTGCAATATCTAGGTGTGGGTATAGGTTGAAGTATGCTCTTACAAACTGAGAAGTTATTTCAATTTTGACGCAGGGACAAATACTGGTTGATGGGAAAGTTAGGACAAACAAAACATATCTTGTTGTTTTCATGGATGTCGTTTCATTTCAGAAGACTAATGAGTACTTCAATCTCCTTTAGGACACCAACAACTTCTTTCATCTTCACTTAGTCGGGGATGAGGAATAAAAGTTTAAGCTTTACAAGGTCTGCTTTGTGCATTTTGGTCAGAAGGGGATCCTATACCTCAACACCTATGATGGAACAACGATCTGCTATCCTGATCCATAAAGCTGGACTTGGAATCTAATAAGATTGTTGATTTCATCAAGTTTGCCATTGGGAATGTTGTGATGTTGACTGGAGGCAGAAACAGAGGATGTGTTGGTATTATTAACAACAAAGAGAAACGTAAAGGGAGCTTTGAGACCCTCGACATTCAGGATGCATATGATATACAATTTTGATCATATAAATTTCGAGATTGCTCATCTATATGCAATGCACGTGTGATAAATCTAGTTCCTATTAAAAGAGTGAAAATAGAGTAGCAAAATTTTAACAATACATAAAATAGAACACTATAAAAAATAACCAGGACTTCTATTATAGATGCACAGAACAACTGAAAAAATAGATCACAGAAAATGAAGCAGAACTACAGAAAAAGAAATTGAAAAAGAACTGAGAAGAAGAGAAGAAGAGGAGAAGTAGTAGAATTTACCAGGAGACTGGACTGAAGCCATCGAAGAAAGGACTTTAGAGTGGCAGGCTTGCAGTAGTCATAGACTTACAATTATGAAATATAGCTAAATATTTGAGTAATTTAAACTCTTAACTAGTTTTTCTAAAAAGAAAAAACTAACAGTGCTTAGGTGATACTTTTACTGCTTTAACAGAAGCGTACTTTACACATCTACCTTTGAAATGTACAGTTCTTTCGCTATATCATGCTTCAACAAGAATAAGCGCTTGACAGTGAATTTAGCATCATGAAATAAATCCTAATGTAGAGTGTGATTTCAAAAATCCTAACGTTTGAAGGCTTTGTTACAGGATCTGGAATTGTGGAGCTCTAAAGAATAGTACAATTACAGTGTAGTTTTAAGTGCTGAAGCAAGTGCATTTAATAATACTGATTGTATCAGTGTTCATTGCAGGACCTTCAATAGATTGAAGAACTACACACTTTTCTCATATATTCCATTATTTCTCTCTAAAAAAGAGTAGCTCGATAATACAACCGCATCTAACAACTAAGATCTCATAACAAGAGGGGAAGAAATAGTGTTACCTGATTCATCATTAGGTTGAACCTCGGTGCCACAAACAGTCCTATTTAAATAATTAGCTTCATCATCATGTTCTTGGGCTACAGAGTTGTCTTGATTATCTATCAGTTGCTCAAGATATGGTTGGGCTGCATGGTTATCTTGACTATCCATCAACTGATCAATGTAATATCGACCATCCATCGTGTTGTTCAAAAACCAATCTATTGCGACCTCTAGTCTGCATGATTTCTTCATTTAAGTGAAGAAATTATCTAGCTGCATTAAGTCCAGTTAGCTCTAACATATAAAACAGGGCATATGAAAACATGAAGAATCTTGCTCATCTCAAGCAATGGAAACACATAACTAGTTATTTATGCACAGAAGCAAAGCTTTGTGACAAAGATAGTTCTAATGACAAGAGATGTGGTGTATAATAGAAAATAGTTCTCTATTTTTAAGAACACCTTATCTTATTAAAATCCAAGCTACAATCAACAATATATAAGCAAAGGCAATCACAAAAAATGCAGATAAATAGTCAAAAATAAACCAATACAAACATGAAAAATTCATAATTGACCAATATTCATCTTTCAATAAATGACTTAAATTGAAAAAAAAAATATATTTTATTACATTTCTAATTGTAAAGTAATAATGTTGTAGAAGTTCTTCAATAACAATTGTACAAATTATATTTTATAAGCACTACCAATCTTATTAAGAATCACTTTCATTCTCAATGTCATTTCCTCCCTCAACATTAGCTTCACCATCATTTATAGAAGCTTGAAAATGTACGTCTGTTTCAACTATTACCCCATCAACATCACTTCTTACCCAATCATCACACTCAAACTCAGGAATACAAGAAGTTTCTAATAGAGCTAAATTAATCGCATCACTTTGCACTGGTGACTCAAATTGCATACTATTTTCTTCTCCCATATCAAAAATGTCTTGAGGTTTAATTAACCTAGGGACACACCATTCACGATCAATAGGATCTTGCACAAATATTACTTGTTGAGCTTGTTCTGCAAAGATAAAAGGCTCATGATGTTTTCGATTGCCAACATTTAACAAGTGTGAGAAATTCATTATTCATCATTCTTAACTCCTCTACCTTTAGTTACATCAACCCAATCGCATTTAAATAAGACAATCTTAAATTTCTTGTAGTAGTTTAACTCTATAATATCATTTAATCTATCATAATATGTGATATTTGCTAACTTTGGAGCATTGTCACTTGTACTTGCATAACTTTCATTCTTTGAAACAACCATAACACCACTATTATATGTCTCCTTCAACTCTTTACTTTGTTTAGTTCAGAATCGATATCCATTATTTACATTGAATGTAATGAATCTTTTTGCAATAAAATTTGGCCCTTGTGCGAGGACTTTAATATCCTTTATGATGTTAGATGTAGTTTATAACTTTTGTGCCTAAATAAATTTAAAAATACAATTATAAATATAACATAAATATAAAATCGATAATTTAACGTGACCAATGACTTAACTACTTCTTACTTTTTCCTTTAACCACTCTGGAAATGTATCAAAATGCAAACACTGAATGCGAGGACTTTAATATCCTTTATGATGTTAGATGTAGTTTATAACTTTTGTGCCTAAATAAATTAAAAAATACAATTATAAATATAACATAAATATAAAATCGATAATTTAACGTGACCAATGACTTAACCACTTCTTACTTTTACCTTTAACCACTCTGGAAATGTATCAAAATGCAAACATTGAAGCTGATGTTGATTCAAACGACGTTTACGATGTGATCTCTTGATTTTAGCAATATGTTCACTATTCACATAACTAATATTTATCAATTTTGTTACCAAATAAACTTATAACTATACATGTGTATATCTGTGTATATACACATATAGATACATACAAAGACACACACACATACATACATATGGATAGATAGATAGATATAGATATAGCACATATTTTTTATAATTCTCAGCCACTTCTGACTTACAATTGAATAGCACATGTCTATGTGCTTGTAGCCATGTTTTCTCATCCAACTTAAAAACATCTATCCCACCATCTGTCTCCCCAGTAGTAGGAAAAAGGCATTCTTTTTCATTGTTAACATGCTCAATTTGATCATCACGTTTTCTTGAATAATAAGACCTTGAATCTCCACCCTCCAAATAACGTGAGCAAAATGTTAAACACTCATTTGTTATGTATGATTCTTCTATTGAAATTTCTGGACATGCACGATTATGAACATATGATTTTAAAGTACCCAAATCCCTATAGAATGAGGTAATATTTTTAGTTTGATACTCTAAAGATTTATGAACTAAAAAAATTAATACAACATTTATTTTTTATGCCTCTCGATTGGATACATCCAACGATAATGTATTGGTCTTGCAAGTTTAGTCTCTATTGCTAGGTGAGTAACCAAGTGTAACATAATAGTAAAAAATCCAGGAGGAAAGAGCTTCTCCATAGTAGGCAATATTTCTGGAATTCTTTCTTCAAGTAACTTCAATTCATCTACTTTTAACACTTTGCTACATAAGATACGAAAGAATGTGCATAGTTCAATTAAAACTGAACTTATTCCTTTATCTGTTGATCTTCCTAAGGCAATAGGAAGTAGTTCTTGCATTACAACATGACAATTGTGAGTTTTTAATCCAGATATCTTTCGTTTGTGGATCCAACGTGCGATATTAGATGCATAGCCATGTGGAAACTTGGCATTTTCCAGAACTTCATAAAATAACTCTTTTTCCTTCAAAGACTTAGTGAAATAAGTAGGAGGAAAATAGGTCCTTCGATTAGCTCGATATTGCGACCATAAGCATGGTCTTATTTTCATGTCCTTCAAGTCCAATTAA
>JAPFFP010046015.1:0-11265 GCA_026153255.1 Solanum medicagineum
AGCTGAGAACAGGGCTTTTGCCCTAATTCCCAATTCGTCTTCTTCTTCAGCCGGCGATCTCGTGGAAATTGATCACTTATACTATCACCTAGCTATCATTACTCACAAGAAAGGTTTACAAGTTTCCACTTTCTACAAAGATGTGAGTTCTCAACTGTGGAGTGTTATGTGGGGGCAAAATTTGTGATTGGCCTTCCACTCATAATTGCATTTCTGGTATATAAATTAAAAAGAAGGCATTTGTCAATGTACGATGAGATTGAAGGCTTTTTGCAAACACAACACAATTTCATGACCAGAGGATTCAAAGAGAAATTAGGTGAAGGAAATTACGACAGTGTATACAAAGGAAAGCTTCATGGTGGAAGGGATGTAGAAGTGAAGATGTTGAGCGATCCTAAAGATGGTGGGCAAGATTTTAGGAACGAAGTAGCTACCATTGGAATTCATCATGTCAATGTAGTCGGACTCATGGGGTATTATGTTGAGGCAACAAAACGTGCTCTTTTATACAACTTCATGCCCAATAGATCACTCGATAAGTACATGAGCACCAGTCAAGAAGCAAGTCCTCTGTTAAGTTGGCAGATGAAGTATGACATTATTTTTGGAGTGGCTTGAGGTATAGAGTATTTGCATCGAGGTTGTGATATGCGAATTTTGCATTTTGACTTCAATCCACACAACATTCTTTTGGATGAGAGTTTCATTCCAATGATTTTTGACTTTGGGCTTGCCACATTATGTCCAACACATAATAGTATTGTGACTCTCGCAGTTGCTCGTGGAATAATTGGTTTTGTTGCTCCGAAGTTGATCAGCAGAAGCATCGGAGCAATATCTTACAAAGCTGATGTTTACAGCTTTGGAATGCAGCTATGGAAATGCTGGACCCGAAGAGAAATGAAGTTTCAAATGAAGAGAATTCCAGGTAATATTTCCCTTATTATATTTACGATAAGCTCAACAAGGGGAAGGAGATTGTGGTGGCTGAAGCAGCAAATGATGATGAAAAGAAGATGGCTAGAAAGCTAAGTTTAGTTGCTTTATGGTGCATACAAACAAATCCAGTACAATGCCCTTCAATGAGTAAAGTACTAGAAATGCTTGAATGCGAAGCTGACGTGCCACAAGTACCACCTCAGCCTCTTCAATCTCAACCAATTGGTCCATTGTTCCATTAGATCATAGGAATGTTTTCGTCTGATTCAATGGCTTTGTTTGAAAATTCAGCTGATAATCCTATTGAAGTAGACATTTGTTCTGATTGATTATAGTTGATCTAATGCTTATGCAACAAATATAGCCGACACAACAATGTTTCGGATAAAAAACATTTTTCCTTTACAAAATGATTATAATTGCTGTTGGGTTGTAGTTATACCTTGTCCTATAGCTGATCTTATGACCTCTTAAATTAGAGCTGGCGATTTACTCATCGCTACAGGTAAATAAACTCTTTGTGACCAACAATAGTTCTTTCTTTCACAAACTCTTCTGGAATGCAGTGAGGTACCTCTCTTTTACCTTTAACCATGTATAGAGAATTCCTGAGATAATATATATATCAAGTAAGGATTTCTGTGGATGTTTAATGAATGAGTAATGTTCAAAACTTAAGTAGTAGCGTAGTTCTTGCTATGAAAAACTTGACCTAAATGTAGGTACATTGTATCTTTGGGATGTTTAAGCAGAACCCATATAGGAGCGACACACATCAAATTGTCATTCAATTATAGGGGAGTTTGTAAAAGAAACAAATGAACTGAAGACATATTGCCACCTCCTGGTTTTGGATGCATAAGGATGCCCTGTATTGATTCAATATACATACCATTAACATTCTCAAGGCTACTATACAAGTTACCCAATCTACCAATCAATTTCTCGTGGGGAGAAGGCAAATGACACAAATTAAACTAACAATGTTCATCTCTAAAAGTATACATGAAATGGAATAACCATGACAATGACAATCATGTCAATACTCAACAGTCGACATAGAAAACCACATGGCAACACTAAAGAATCAACATGAAAATTTGGAAATGTTTCGGCGTATATTTATTAAGGTAGACTTTTGATGAATATTCAATATATACCAATATTTCTAAAATACCACGTGCAATGCGCGTGTCATAAATCTAGTGGACATTATCTTTTTCTTTTAATTGGGGAGGGTAGTTTCGACCTTTCCCACACCCCATATCCTAAACTAATCAGTTTTAAGGTCGTTTTAAGTCCAAAAACGTTTATCATCTTCTTTCATTCTTCCAAAAACAAGAAAACCCTCTGAAGAACTCAAGCGTAAGAAAATGAAGACTGTAGAAGGATTCAAGAATTCTTTCCAATTTTTCAAGAATTCTTTCCAAGGTACGTAAGTCCATCCAAAAGTTATTATTTTGTTAAGAGCTTTAGAATTGAAACTAATTTTTACCCATGAACTTTCAAATAATTGTTGAGACTAAGTTTCTTAAATATTGCAAAGTATGATGATTTCCATGGTAAATTTAGATATCTTGATGAGTAGTATGATTCTTGGATTTTTACATTGTTCAACTAAAGTATTGTCATTGAATTTAGATCCATTTATGAACAAGATTTATGACTATTGAGTTTTCTTAAAAATCTTGATATTATTCCAAGAAAAAGAAAGATTAATTGAGTACCTTTTAAGCTAAGTTCAAGAAGTATATTTTTAAAGACTGATTCTTGCATATTAGCCAAGAAAGCTAGCATGTTTTTGAGTCACTGAGTCGACATTAGTTTTCAATCACGTTAAAGAGTTCATTCACAAAAATATTTAAGACAAGTTGAGAAAAGTTTAAGAAAAGTTAAAACTGGGCTAAGTCCCCGAAAGGATCAGATTTTGATAATTTCTATTCTTTAAGTATGAGCTGTATAAAAGTATTTTGGGAGTAGTATTGAGCACCCATATGAGTAAGAGTATAATTAATTACTCGAACTCATAAACTATGCAGCCAGCATAGGATAGGATTGTACCAAGGTACCTTCCTCATTAGCCACCAAGATGACCCAGTTTTGGGATGGATCCACTCTCCTAGTTCTTCGTCCCCTACCTTAGCAAAGTAAGGGATGAATCTGGTAGCATGGACAAGATGTTGTATCATCATGAAACTCATAGTGATGGTTGTCGATTGGAGAAACTCCCCAAGAAGTAAAGATTTTTATTCTACTTAGTTTAGATTTAGTATTTCCTTATTAAAGTATTTTCTTTACTAATGCTGCATATTTAATGAAGTTGAGCCAAGTACAGAACTAAGTTTTGAGTACCATGTTTTATATATATTTAGCTATGTTCATTAAAGTGTTAACGTAAAGGTTTCTCTTATATTGAGTAGCACTTGTAATAAGTTTAAGAATATATATGTATATTTACTATACATGACATATTTTGTTAGTTAAGCAGTCTCTAGGTGCAATTTAAAGTAAGTATTCTACTTTTATTACATTTTGCCATCTTACATACCGTACATTCAATGTACTGATCCCTTTGGTGCTGTATCGTATCATAATGCAGCTGCAGGTGTCTATGTTAGCAGATGATCAGAGGACAGTCCCTGTTAGCAGTTGGTGAGACCTCTTAGCATCCATAGGAGCTCAGGTGTTCCATTTCTTTGTATTTTATTTTGTTGAGGTACCTATAAGTCTATTCTTGTGCCCTATTCAGAGTTAGTACTTTAGAGACTTCGTAGACTAGAAATACAATGTATCCAGTATTTCTTTCAAAGATTTGATGTCAAGTTGTATACTTTACTATTTTATTTTAAATTCCATAAATTTTGAACCTATTCTAGTTCATTACAGTATCAATCTCTTTCGCTGAGTAAGTTAGCCAGGCCAAGTGGTACGCTTGGGGACCAAAAATTGTTTCTGAGTGCCGGCCACGTCTAGGGGGTAGGCTCGGGGCATGAAAAATTTGGAATCAGAGCATAGAGTTCATAAGTCCTAGGGTGTCTATGGAGCCGTGTCCGTAGGGTCTTATTTATAGTTGTGAGGGCCACACTTCTATAAATGAGGGACTATGGATATCTAAGAAACGTTTCCCTTCTTTCATGCTCTAGATTGTGCCATAAAGTTACTTTCTAAGAAAACTTGTCTATATTCATGTGGTTTCCAAGTTCGTTCGACTACCTCTCATAAATTAAGGTGGTTGTAACAGAAAAATCCTAGATCCTTATTGTTGAGTTCTCTTTAGATAAAGTATTCAAAAAGCAAAGAGACTACACTAGGCTTGAGATGAGCCAACTAGTGTGCTTGAGTTATCTATCCATAATATTACACTTCTATTTGTATGAATCGTGCGTTTGCGTTAGAGCGAGTTATGATGTTTTTCCAAACCATGTTCCCTCTATCATCCTGCATATGTTATTCTTGAGAGAAAAGTTAAGTTATGTGTCTAATGATTAGTAGTATCCTCTGCCCTTGAGAGAAAGTGATCGAAGACTCTTTTAAACTATGTGACAAAATATTCCTAGAGCTAGACAGATGTAGAAATCATGAAGACTGAGAATTAAAATTGCTAGAAGTTAGTTGCTAAGAGTCATGTGGTGAAAATCTAGCACCCTTCTATATTGGTCTAAAGGATAGTTAATGTTCCCTAGCTTCCATGATAAGGTAGAAAAAAAGTTGTTAGTGTAAGAGGGGTACCCACTCAAATATGAAAGGAGTTGATGTTGAAGTAGTATTGTGTTAGTAATAGTAAGTATGTGTGCTGAGCCTGAGGCTAGAGGGCATAAGGTAGTAGATCTAAGCTAGACTCACGATTGTAAAAAGAAGAGTCATGTGAGATTTATAGAGTTATGAGCTTAGCTAAGTAAGGAGATATAATGGATGAGAGGTTATTATCTAGCTTATGAAAAAGGAGTGTGATGATAGACTGGACTTAGACAGACCATGAGTTGGAGAATTAAATTCTTATCATGAGGTTTGGTGATCTAACAATTCTTGACCTTATCTAGTAGTTTAAAGTTACTAAAGTATATTTGTATATAAGAATTGTGGGTTGCACGTGTTTAGTATTGAACCTTAAGCTTGAACATTGAGTGAGTATCATGTGAAGAGGGGACAACAGGATGAGAGTAACATTATTAATGGGAGGTCTGGTCTAGTAGACTTGACATAGCATTGATGAGAAATTAAGCTGTTGACTTGAAAGAAGTATGATGTCACAAGAACGTTATGTGTGACCCTTAGATGAAGATAGTAAATTGAGGCTAAGTCATTAGATAAAAAGAGGGCCTAAGATGTATGTCCAAGACAGTCTGTAAGTATGAGGTATGTTGACTGAGTAGTTGCTATGAGGTTTTTGAGGGCCTGGGTTTCTAGAATTTTACCTAGTAGTTATGAGTAGGTGTGATACGACAGGAGACTATAATTCCCTTCCCATGTTAGTACTAGACCTTAAGCTTAAATTATGAGGAGCTGTGTTAAAAGGGAGATAACATGTGATAGTGATAGCTTGTATTGGGGAATTACTCAAAGAGGCTCCCCATGGTGTATGTTCAGGATTAGGATGTTGACTTTCAAACAATGTAACGAATGAGTGTGGAGTAGGTTCCCCTTTGGTAGGGATAGTGAATGGAGGATAGCTCGTGAGATAGCAAGAGGCTTAAGAGGTGTAGCCAGGATAGAGTAAAGCTATATGAACTCCAGGTTATGACTGTTACAACAATCTAGATAGTATGATTGAGTTGTCAAGGTGGAGTAAGCTAATGTAGACCTTATCTTCTACCCTTAAGAGTTGAGTCCAAGGAGGATAGTCATAGATAATGAGGAGATCTTTATTGTAGTTTAGGCTTTCTTCATTCCAAGGTAAGAGAACATAGAAGATAGGTGCTAGCAGACCAAAAAGGAAGATATTAAATCATAAGTCCTAGAAAGCGGATGTGGTGCCAATGAGAGTAGCAAGATATTGAAGATGCCTATAAAGACAGAAGAAGATTAGAAGTTTGTACCTCGAAAGAATGTTTTAGTAGTAGTTTCACATCTTTGAGTAGTATGTAACAGGAGGATACAAGCATTTTGTACATAGTGGTGCTCCAATCGTCTAGAGGGTTGTACTTATAGCATAGTGAAGAGAATTAGTTCACAGACTTAGAGAGGTGACCATTGAGCTAAGGGGGAGATGTTGAGATGATGAGCCAAAGCAGACCTTGAGCCTTTATAGTGATAAGTTGATCATAACAAGGCATCAATGCTTTCCTATCTCATATTCCTTATACTTCATCCTGATGATGCTTTATTCTTACCTTCACAAGGGCACCATGCCCATGTTTCAGATTCATTCACTCTATGTTAATATGTCTTCATGTTCATCTTTTGAAGTGAGAAGTGATAACTTCATTCAGCAACTCTGATCTTATTTAATGAACTAATGGTTTCCAGCCTTTTTGGTTACCCAAGACAAGACTTGAGCTTTCCACTATATACAGTTCCATAAACTTGTGGTGAGCCCCTAGTGGCATCACATCATGTTATTAATGTCCTCATATTTGGTTTTTTGAAAGAATCGTGCTTAACTTATTATACTCTAAGCCCTCCTAGAAATTTTGTCTTTGGTATTGATAGTGATGATGATAGTTGATGAGTTGGGCAAGATGAAATGGAATGGGTGACGATTATAGTGTGCCTATTCCATTTAAGGTCACAGATAGAGATGAGACCTAGTAGTATGTAACAGACAAGTAAGGATAGATTGGTATGCCTCCTAACAGGAGTTAATGAGATTGTGGGTGTAGAGGTGCTAGCATAAGTTTGAAGATTTCTAAGTAACGTGGACCTCTGAGAAGCTATGAAGTGATTAGAAGGATAAACTTGATTATGTGACCGCTGTTAAATGAGTGGTGGATGTAGGCTACGAGTGACTTTTACAATGGATTCCAAGTAGATGTATGGGACTGGTATTCCCTATAAGGAAGCCTCTATGGAAGAGCAGAACCTAATCCATATGGGTTAGATTAGCATAAGTGTGATAATCCTACGGGTAGCACTTTATGGCCTTGAGTTAGGCATGAAGATGATGGGAGTGTGTAATAGATTAGGTAATGATGAGAGTTGTAAGCTTCGGTTAGTGAAGGGTAGAACTCGAGGAAAAGAGATTGGTAGTGAGGAGGACTAGTGATCTTCAATGAAAGCCCCGTGGGAGTTTAGAGAATAAGTATGGAGGATTGTCCTTTTATGAATGTGATTATCTCTTGAGTAGCGCCTTGAGGCTCAGAAGGAGGCTTGAACGGAAGAGGAGGAGGTGGTAAGATGGAAACTGAGTAAGAGCTATATGCTTAAGTTGATAGGGTTCATCCATGATTTGGAGTATTTGGGTAGCTAAGTATTGACGTGTATATTCCTGAGTTCAAATAGAGACTATTAAGACCGACGAGGAGTTGAGAGTTTGAGTTGTTGAGTATCCCCGCGAGTCTTGAGTTTATTCGTGCCCATTACCGCAACATCCTCATCATTTGAGAACAACTGATCCCAAGGGGGAGATATTGTAAAACCCGATGAAAAGACGAAAGTGCCCCTAGAATTGACCTTGCCCGTAACGTGTCTTCCCTTGCTCCGTTTGCAAATCGGAGACCGAATTTGTGATCAGTTAGAAAAATTGAGTTGGAAAATAGTTTCGACTCGACTTTAAGGCGAAAAAATGCGAATTATTTTTTCAAAGAGAATAAAAAATAGTGAGCATTCCGCTCCCCTTCCGCGACATGGAAAGGACGTGGAATCACACTTGTGTGTTTTCAAAAATTTTGCGAACATGATTTTTGTGAAAACCAGTATTTCTACACTGGTGCGCGACACGCACCAGTACAAAACTGGACATTATTTTTTTCTTTTAATTGGGGAGGGTAGTTTCTACCATATCCTAAACTAATAAGTTTTTAAGGTCATTTTAAGTCCAAAAACATTTATTCTCTTCTTTCATTCTCTCTCTCTCAAAAAAAGGAAACCCTCTCAAGAACTCAAGCATAAGGAAATGAAGACCATAGAAGGATTCAAGAATTCTTTCCAATTCTTCAAGAATTCTTTCCAAGGTATGTAAGGCCACCCAAAAGTTATTATTTTTTAAAGATATTTAGAATTGAAACTAGTTTTCACCCATGAACTTTCAAAAAATTGTTGAGACTAAGTTTCTTGTAAATATTGCAAACTATGATGATTTGCATGGTAAATTTCCTAGATATCTTGATGTGTAGTATGGGTTCTTGGATTTTTACAATGTTCAACTGAAGTATGGTCATTGAATTTAGATCCATTTATTTACAAGATTTATGACTATTGAGTTTTCTTGAAAATCTTGATATTATTCCAAGAAAAAGAAAGATTAGTTTAGTACCTTTTAAGCTAAGTTCAAGAAGTATATTTTCAAAGACTAATTCCTGCATATTAGCCAAGAAAACTAGCATGTTTTTGAGTCACTGAGTTGACATTAGTTTTCAATCAAGTTAAAGAGTTCGGTCACAGAAAAGTTTAAGACAAGTTGAGAAAAGTTTAAGAAAAGTTAAAGGTGGGCCAAGTCCCCGAAAGGATCAGATTTTGATAATTTCTATTCTTTAAGTATGAGTTGTATAAAAGTATTTTGGGAGTATTATTGAGCACCGATATGAGTAAGAGTAGTATTAATTACTAGAACTCATAAACTATGTAGCTAGCATAGGATAGGATTGTACCAAGGTACCTTCCTCATTAGCCACTAAGATGGATCCACTCCCCTAGTTCTTCGTCCCCTACCCCGGCAAAGTACGGGACGACTTTGGCAGCGTGAGCAAGATGTTGTATCATCACGAAGCTCATAGTGATGGTTGTCAATTAGAGAAACTCCCCAAGAAGTAAAGATTTTTGTTCTACTTAGTTGAGATTCAATATTTCCTTATTAAAGTATTTTCTTTAATTATGCTGCATATTTAATGAAGTTGAGCCAAGTACATAACTAAGTTTTGATTACCATGTTTTATATGTATTTATCTATGTTCATTAAAGTGTTAATGTAAAGGTTTCTCTTATGTTGAGTAGCACTTCTGTTAAGTTTAAGAATATATATGTATATTGTCTATGCATGACATATTTTTTTTAATTAAGCTGTCTCCAGGTGCAATTTAAACTAAGTATTCTACTTTTGTTACCTTTTAGCCATCTTACACACCGTACTTTCCATGTACTGTCGCCTTTGGCATTGCATCGTAACATGATGCATCAGCAGTGTCTAAGTTAGTAGATGATCAGTAGGACAGTCCCCATCAACGGTCGGTGAGACCTCTTAGCATCCAAAGGAGCTCAGGAGTTCCATTTCTTTGTATTTTATTTTGTTGAGGTACCTATGAGTCTATTTTGGTGCTCTATTCAAAGTCAGTACTTTAGAGGATTCGTAGACTAGAAAGACAATGTATCCAATATTTCTTGAAAGATTTGATGTCAAGTTGTATACTTTACTATTTTATTTTAAGCTTCATAAATCTAAACCTATTCTAGTTAATTACAGTATCAATGTCTTCCACTGAGTAAGTTAGCTAGGCCAACTGGTATGCTTGGGGACCAGAAATGGTTTTCAAGTGCTGGCCACATCCAGGGGTGTCATGCCCCAAGTCCCGTTAGGGTGGACCGGCACCCGTTGCCGATAAGGCTCGGGAGAACCAACCTACAACTATGCTTTTTATATACATATTATAAGGTACTTCCACCATTAATATGCCTTAAAGCAGATAAACAACGATAACAAGCCAAAAGAAAATGCATATGACTATGCCATTGGGGCCACGCTGTCTAAAGTATGAGACATGACTAGACTTTAATTTACATAGTCTACAAAGCCTCTAAATAATAGAAAGTATCAAATAAGGGTCGAGACAGGCCCCGCCTCAACTAACTGTAAAATATAAACATAAGCTCTAGACATATACAAAGCCCCGAAACAACCTGGAGCTTGGTGACAGCAGTTGAATATCCTGTACTCCTACTGGGGAGATCTACTAGCACCTGTACCTGCAACATGAAATGCAGGTCCCCCATAAGGGACTCAGTATGAGATAATGTATTGAATATGTAAGGAAGCAACTACTGTATATGAAATAACAACTCAAATGAAATCATGCACTAATGTGGAATAAGTGACCACCTTTGGATATACTTTAGAATCGTATACTTTATGTTCTTCATATTGCTTTACCTTTACTGTATAATCTGTGCACATCATGTACTATAAGTAACCAATTGATCAGTGGTATAACTGTATCAGGATCGCCCCTGGCGAGGTTCTTCCTTAACCCCTCGGGGTACCACCCGTGATAGGATCGCCCCTGGCTAGATGATTCTTCCACCCCTCGGGGTACCACCTATCAATTAACACATATGCTTTATCTTTCAATTACATTTGAGATGATTCTTTTGGTGGTCATATTATTGGAACTTTATGGCTGTATATACAATATAGAACATGTGAAAAAAAATCATATAAGACATCATGCTAATGAAGAGAGTATGTTATATAACCCGTGAAATGCATATGAAATGAGATATCCTGTGAACTTTACTTAGTAACAAGAATTCATGTAGCGGGGTGTCCAAGTGTGTATGTAGATTTGGAGGTAACTACATAAATGGAACATATGAACATGTGAAATAGTGGAGGCACGGCTGATTGTCATGTTGGAGTAGATAAATACCTTAACATACCGAAGGGTCTATGTTTCATGCCAAGTGATACGAAATCAAATAGCCTTACATACCTCATTGTGTGACCTCGTTACTACCTTGGAGTGGCTGCTTTCCCCTCAAATATGTATCTACACCATATTAAGCAATAAAACTTGTATTAGCACCAACACAACACTTCTAGGCAGTCCAATATCATAAAAACGATCACCCGGACAACAAGCTTTCAATTAGTGATGCAAAGACATTTCTTCAACCTTTTCGCTTATAAATGTATTTTCTAACAACCACTCTTATGTACATGCCATGTATATCTTATTTTCAATCTCTTAAAAGTCCCACAACAGCCCATGAAACACAACGCACCACAATTTTTCACAACATACAAAAAGCGGCACAATGATATATCCTTTTCACCACACTTCGACGTCAACAATCTCGGGATTGTTTTAACTTTACCAAAATTATTTCCGATGATTTTACCACATAAAACCAGTCTTAATATAGTCCAAAAATAGTGCCAAATCAGGGGTAAGTCATGGAATAACATACTACAATTCTACACAACTTACAAATGGACAACATAACATTACTACCACC
>JAPFFP010046016.1:0-11265 GCA_026153255.1 Solanum medicagineum
TTGGGTCTGATGGACCCTTTTTATTAAAAGTATGCGTAAGTCATTGAGCTCAAAAAGAGCGGTACATAAATGAGGTCCAAGTTTAAAGGACCCAATCTATTTGAAGAATATACAAACAAGCTAGCAACCCTAAATCTTAAGGTTTCCTTTTCTGCATCCTTCATTTTCTCTCGTTGTCCGTAGTTGCCATGTCTCTTTGGTTCCCTACCAATGCATAGTTCTTGCTCAGTTTGTGGGTTACGAACTATCTTCATCCTTGCTTGTGTGGCATGCTCGTTCACAACAATAAAAAGGTATGGGGATGTTACTATTCTATATACACCACTCTTTGACCATTTGACAGACTCTCTTATTTGTTAATTTGATTTCGAGTTCAAATTTCGACATCGAATTTGAGTCTAGACCTTAACGAATGTCCCCTGGTTTGCTGCCACAGAAGAGGTCAATAATTTCACCTGTTTGTATGTTTTATCCATGTGAGACTATTCTTTCTTTGTCTAATATGTTGTGGTTTCCCTTTGTTTGGCATACTTTGGTACTTACATCTAACCTTTTATGAGATTATTTATTAGGTGTTTGAGTTTATTTTCAACGTGTAGATTATATATAATGATTAACATTAGGAACATTAGTATAAATGCTAGTTAATCACTTGAGGTTTCTTGTCTAGTTAAATCCCTAACTTGGTAGCCAATAATATGCTTTTCTACATACCTGCTTAGCTTGATTCCTACTTGGAAGTGAGAAAAGATCAACATAGATTTTATGGTTGGGTTGTCTAAGACTAGGAAAAGTTTGACTCTATTTGGGTTGTGGTGCATAGAATGAAAAAGTCGGCTCACTTTCTACCGTTCAAAACTAGTTATGGTGCCGAAGATTATGCCAAGTTGTACATTCATGAGTTGGTCATATTGCATGGGGTTCCCTTGTCTATCATTTCGTATCGTGGTGCTCAATTCACTTCTCACTTTTGGAGGTCCTTCCAAAGAGGTCTTGGTACCAAGGTTAAGCTTAGTACGACTTTTCATCCTCAAACAGATGGTCAAGCCGAGAGGACTATCCAAACTCTTGAGGATATACTTAGAGCTTGTGTTTTGGAGTTTAAGGGTAGTTGGGATGGACATTTTCCACTTGTTTAATTTGCTCACAACAATAGCTACCACTCAAACATTGGTATGGCTCCCTTTGAAGCTTTATATGGTAGGTGTTGTAGATCCCCGGTTGGGTGGTGTGAAGTGGGAGAGATGGCTTTGTTAGTCTGGATTTGGTCATGGCAGCCTTAGAGAATGTTAGGTTGATAAGGGAAAGATTGAAAATAGCCCAAAGTAGACAAAAGTCCTACTCCGATGTGAGGAGAAGAGATCTTGAGTTTAAGGTTTGTGATTGGGTTTACTTGAAAGTCTCACCCATGAAGGGTGCGGTCCGATTTTGTAAGAAGGGGAAATTAAGCCCAAGTTTTGTGGGTCTTTATAGAGTTTTGAAGAGAGTGTGTAAGGTGGCATATGAGTTGGAGTTGCCTATAGATATGAATATGGTTCATCTGGTCTTCCATGTGTCCATGTTGAGGAAGTGTGTGGGTGACCCAAGTGCTATAGTGCCCTTAGATGTTGTGGGTGTTGTAGAGGATAATTGACTTATGAGGAGGTCCCGGTGGAGGTTTTGAATAGACAAGTGAAGAGGTTGAGAAACAAAGAAGTATCTTCCATCAAGGTCCTTTGGAGGAACCAACAAGTTGAAAGTGCCACATGGGAAGCCGAGACGGACATGAGAAAGCGACACCCATATCTATTCTACTGTACTCAAGCCGAAGGAACTTCAAGTCCCCTATACGATTTCAAGTCTTAAGTTTCAGCCCTTATGTCATTTGCATGCATACATGTTCATGTTAACTAGTTTATGGTGATCTTTGACGTTCATGTTGAGATTTGTGAAAATGATGTTTAAATGCATTTGTTGCATTTATGTCGGGCTAAAATCTTCATGATTACTTCTCTTGTGCATGTTTCTTTGACATTCAGGGACGAATGTTCCCAAGGAGGAGATATTAAAACACCCCAAAAATGTGCTACGGAATGCCCATAGTCGTAATTTCTATATATCTCAAAATTTGTACGTGATGTTGAAG
The DNA here is from genome assembly GCA_026153255.1 of Solanum medicagineum. Classification (NCBI taxonomy): domain Eukaryota; kingdom Viridiplantae; phylum Streptophyta; class Magnoliopsida; order Solanales; family Solanaceae; genus Solanum; species Solanum medicagineum. Next base: position 2,126 of record JAPFFP010046016.1, read on the forward strand.
ATCCGACTTCATATTCTCGATCAGGGAGAAAAATTGAGTGGGAAAATGAGTATAACCTAGTTTTTAGAGGACCCGTGGCGAAAAATAAATTTCGCTAATTTTCAATTTCCAGGGTGCATCCACGATCAGGCCGCGACGTGGACTGGGCGCGGATCAGCACAAAAACTTCCCCCGCGATGGGTTCGCGACGTGGAACAGCACAATGTTTTCCTTAGTTTTTCCTATGCAGCCAAAGGCATTGGGGTCATATCCCCATGCTCACTAAAACGTGAAATCACCCATACTTAGCTATTTTTTGACTTTATATCTCATATATCCCTCTCTCAAATACCTCTAAGGCTCTATCAATTCTCTCATCCAAATCTAAGGATCTCAAGCTCAACTTTGGGACTCAAGGATTCATTTCAAGTTCTAAGATTACTTCAAGTTCACTTCAAGGAAATCAAGCTTTAAGGTATGTGTGTTTCATCCATCAGGTCCCTTTCACCTATGGAGCCCAACCTTTCCTTTTCATGAAAATTGCATGTTTTCAAGTTGTATTACCTATTGATATCTCTTATTATGAATTATGAGCATGATTCGTGTTGGGGTTTTATGAAATATTGATTGATTATGCATGACTATCTATTTCAAGCTTATACTATGATTTGATTATATCTATTGGATCTATGCATGTTTTTGAGCAATGAAGCTATGCTTTATCAAGAGCTTTTGTAATGGATTTCGAGGTACCTTACAAGAGGGTTTTACTACATATTGGTGGGTTGATTTGCATTAAGTTTACTCATCTTATTTCACTTTTGAATTGCATGATTTCGAACAAGTATCATGAACCCACCATGTATTTGATAAAATGTCAAGTCAAGAATTCTCATGTTATTGATGATCTATTTTATAATTTACAAAACAAGTGACTATATGATGACTAAGGGATTTCAAACATGTGTTGAATTCATGGAAAGTATCTACGATTTTACAAGTATCAAGTTAAACCCTATTTCAAAGATTTTTACCACTTGTGAGCCATTCATGTTAAAGCAAGAGTTCATGTATGAGTATGATCTACTCTTATGTTCAAGTTAGGCTCACTACTAGAGGTCAAGCATGTTTCAAGAGCTACTCATGTCATGTTTCCATTTTTCTTACAAGTTATACAAGTTATGATTATTTGAAGTATTCAGTGGGATTTGAATTAGCACCGATTTAGGCTTAAGATGGGGGCTCGACTCAAGAGGTCCTTACATAAAGTTTTTAGTCTCTAAACTATGTGACACCATAGGATTATGATTATTACCCTTGCTATGCTAGTGGATTCATCTAGTTTATGTTATCATATTTGGTTTGCTTTGACAAGTAAACCACACTTCGCCGGGGGGTGTCATGCCCGGTCACTTGAACCGAGGGGGGGTGTCAGGACTCGGAGTCCAAGTTGTAGTTACTTTGTCTATGTTAGTTGAGGCTACTTCCCACATATGTGTTATATATATATATATATATTGTGCAAGATGAATGATTTACATTCATGTTTTATTATGAGCATTGATCATGCATGTCATATTGAGATTATATATCCATTGCTTATGATTATGCATTTTGACTATATTGGTTCATGTCTTGTTGCATTACATCCCGCATACTTATTATATTCAAACATACTAACGCATACTCTATGCGTACATGATATTACCATTAGGGACCGGAGCACCTTTTAATCATCCTCCACATGGCTAGTTTGGTACTTTGGAGATAAGCTTTGGTGAGTCCTCAAGTCCGAGGACACTATCTACATTACTCTTGTTATATTGAGACTTCTATATGTGAGCTCAGAAAGTGTCTTGGCCCCCACTTCATTCCATGTTAGAGGTGTTGTTGGATATTATGATGTACTTAGGTTATGAGCTTGACTCTTATATGCTTTCATGATTATCAAAGACTTCTGTTAGTCTCGCTTCCCTTTATTTATATCTCTTGTTATTATTGATTTTGCTTCAGCGACCAAGGATGTGTGATTGATATGCTAAGAGGCTTGTTTGGGTTCCTCCGGGTTCCTATTTGCCGTGTCACGTCTAGGACCTAGGCTTGGGTCGTGACACATCTGAAACTTGGTAGAGCTAAGAATGGACTATACTACCTATGCTCCAAATGCCACAATTGTGCTTCATCTTGTGATGGTAATGTTGGGTGTCAAGTCAGTAAATGTTTTCCTTTAAAGTGTTTGTCTATGCCTTCTAAATCTTTGTCTGTTACCTCTTCAAATAAGAACAAAGAGAGTCTAGCTGAGTGTAAGTTTCAAGCTTCATCTCCCATTGTAAAATACTCTGAAACATGCAATAAAGAAGCTTGTGTTGTTGATGTTTTTGGTTCCCTTGTTGCTAATTCTGCTCATTATACTAATGATGAACTCTTGTGGCATGTTAGGATAGGTCATGTACCTTTTGTAAAGATGAAGAATATTTCAACAATTCCTATAAAATTTTCTACCAGATAACCTTTTTTCTGCACTATATGCCCCATGGCTAGAAAAACTAGAATGCCTTTCCCAGAAAGCATTGCAACTACCAAAAAGATCTTTGAACTATTACACATTGACCTATAGGGACCTTATCATGTACCTACTCACGATGGTCATCACTACTTTCTAACCATGGTAGATGACCCTAGTAGAGCAACTTGGACACAATTGATCAGATGCAAAAGTAATGTACTTTAAACCTTGAAGGCTTTTTGTGTCACTCATAGAAAACCAGTTCTAAACCAAACTAAAGATCATCAGATCAGACAATGGCCTTGAGTTTACAAATAGTGAGGCAACCAAATATTTCCAAGAAAACAGAATTATACACCGAAGAATCTGTCCTTACCGACCATAGCAGAATGGTGTCGTAGAAAGAAAACACAAGTATCTACTTGAGACAGCAAGAGCCCTCTTATTTCAACCAAAATTGCCTTTAAAGTACTAGGGAGAGTGTGTTCTAACTGCCACCTACATTATCAATAGATTGCTACAACAACTCACCAACACAAGTCCCCTTATGAATATTATAACAAAGCAAGCCCACATACTCTCACCTCAAAAGCTTTGGCTTTCTATGCTTCTCTACCACCTTAAAATCTCACAAGGATAAATTTGAACCTAGAGGAACACCTCACATTTTTGTTGGATATCCTTTCAATACAAAGGGTTACAAGGTCTTGGACTTAGCCATTAGAAGGATTCATGTGTCTAGAGATGTCTTGTTTCATGAAAATGTGTTTCCTTTTGTTGATGCTCCCATTGGTTCTGATTTTAGTACTGTCCTAAAGTTGTTGGTTTCAAATTCCTAAGATTTGACTTGTATGCGTGGCACAACTAACATGTTTGATGATGAGTATTCACTGGACAACAGCATGTCACACGAGATCACATACAATCAAAACACAACTGATACAAGTGAACACATTCCAGACACCAATGCACAACCAACATCTATACCTGAAACAAAATGTTCTGTCTACTTCTGATGCTCCACCTGCATGTAGAAGAACAAGTACGACACTTCACACTCTGAGCTATCTGAAAGAGTATAACTACACCTTACAAAGACTACAATCTGAGTCACCTACTTCCAATGTCCCTACACATGCTACAAATACTATCTTACCTGATCCTAGTACAACATAACATTCATTCGCCTCTTTCTTGCCACTTATGACTATATTTGCTTCACAACTCTATGTTCTGATAGCCAGCACTTATTGAAAGCCATTTCACATGAAAGTGGACCTGTTACATATGAGGAAGCAATCTTGAATCCTGCTTGGAAAGTGGCAATGACACAAGAGTCTGAGGCATTATATGCAAATAACACTTGGGAATTGGTGACACTACCTAAGGGAAAGAATACTGTTGGATGTAAATGGGGGTACAAAATCAAACATAGAGCAGATGGAAGTGTAGAAAGATTCAAGGCTACATTGGTGGTGAAAGGATACACTTAACAAGCTGGGTTGGATTACGCAAAAACCTTCTCACCTGTGGTTAAGATGACCACAGTTAGGACACTGATCTGTTTAGCGGCGAAGAGGGGTTGGAACTTATATCAACTAGATATGAATAATGCTTTCCTGTATAGTGATCAGAATAAAGAAGTACATATGGAACTCCCACATGGTCTCGTAGTAGATAACAATAAGATGGTTGTAAATTGAAGAAGGCACTATATGGCTTGAAATAGGCCAGCAGACAGTGGTATGAAAAACTGGCTAGTAGTATTTGTTCAAGGGGATAAATGCACTCAAATAGTGATTACTCCTTATTCTATAAGGGAGAGAAAAGATCACTAGTATTTGTTGTTGTATATGTTAATGATGTTATCCTAACTGGAACTGATTTAGAGGAAATTACTGTAACACCCAATAAAATTACCAAAATAGCCCTAGAAGAGAGATGTGCGAGGTCAAAAATGCGATTAGCATGAAACAATTGAGTGGAAAAAATGATTTTGGTTGATTTTTAGAGCAACCGGATCAAGAGATAATTTTTTGATGCGAAAATAATTTCTAGAATGAGTGTGTGATAGGTGTGCGACACGCACTTAGCGCAGAGTTACACTTAGAGTTGGTCCAAATATTTTCCACGGGATTAGAAAAATCGATCAGACAATTTTTGACAAAAAACCCAAAAATGGGGATACTCCGCGTCGCGGATCCCCTGTCCCCGAGGTGAATGTTTTTCAATTTTGTAAGGGGCATTTCAGACCTTTTTCAACCCCTCCTCAACTTAAAACACGATCTAAATGGGTCGTTTTGTGCGTAAAAAGGGTTTTAATCCCCATTCCTAAGCCTTTCTAGTTCTTAACAAAGACTAGGGCTAAAAAGAAGAAAAGAGGAGCGTAAATTCGAGGAGTTTGAGGAGAGTTCTTCGAGGTTTATTGTCAAAAGTTTCATACCAGGTATGTAAAGCTAAACTGAAATATGGGAATGTTCTTCCATGTGCCCCCATTGATGGTAATAGAGGAGTTGGGAGAGTCTATGAGCCTACATACATGTTTTATTGAGTATTTTGTTGTTGAATATGTATATATTACATATATTTTCATGCGTTGATGATCATCATAAACTTGTTTTACTAATTTAATATTTTATATGAGTTGTTTTCACAAGCCCTATATGTTATTTCATAAAAGATGTATGAATGAACCTAGGGATGAAGTCTAGAGCCTTGACTTGAGTATGTTGATTGTGATTTGATATGAGTATGAAGTTGAGTTAATTGATCTTGATGATCCCATGAGTATTCTTAATTGAGTTCTAGAGTTTGTCTAATTGACTTCCTCTTAACGATTGATATAAGTCCTTGAGTTCTTAAATGAGAATTGAGTTAATGAGATGATAGGCTGAAAAGCCCAAATTGAGTTGAGTTAATGAGTTGATAAGAGTCTCTATGAGGCTAATTGAGATGATGAGAGCCTTCACGAGGATAATTGAGATGATTGTATGAGCATTGAGTCTTAGGAGGAGTATCGAGCACCAAGCATAGTGAGGATAGAACCATTACATTGAGGTTCCCTCTTGAGTTAAAGTCCCTGAAAGTAATAGAGGACTTGTTGCGGCTAGATCCATAGTGGATCCATTTTGTTCCTTACTTGGCAAGTACGGAATGGCTGTGGCAACATTAGCGAGATTGTTATACAATCACTGGATCATAAGTGATTGTTGTCGAATAAGAGATACTCCTAGATAGGTCCCACATTAATAGTACTCTGAGTTGAGTCGAGTTGAGTTGAGTTGAGTTGAGTTGATTGATGAAGTTTAATTGGTACTGGTGAGTCATTTATCTACTCTTTATTCTTGCTTTAGATAGACATTTGACATTCTGATTGAATATCTTCTGAGTTGATGTTATTTCCATACAATTCTACCTGCATCTGTTTCATTCAGTCATTATACATACTCGTACTTTCCATGTACTAACGTCCCCTTTGGACTGCATTATTTTATGATGTAGAGGCAGGTACTAGAGATCGTCAATAGGCGCACCATTGAGGATCTTGGCATTCAGCTGAGTTGATGAGCCTCCCTTACTTCGGAGGATCCTGTTTTATTTTCATTTAGCTTTATAGAGTTAGACTTAAGGCAACTTTTATTTTGAGTTGAGGCAACCATGGGTTTGTTATTGACACCATTTGATAGTGATAGAGGCTTCATAGACTAGAGTTGATTTATTGATGTTGAGACTTTGTTAAGCTAGTTTCTTTCCTACTAGCCCATTTATTTGATATGATATTTGATACTTAGATTGCCCTTTATTATCTTTAGCCTTTCGCTGATTGATTTGTTGTTAAATGAATGAATGTGATGAGGCCAAGTGATTCGCTTGGGGACTAGCAATAGTCTCTGAGTGCCAGCCACGTATAGGGTACCCTCCGGGGGCATGACAATTACTTTCTTAACGTCTAGGGTACCCTCCGGGGGCATGACAATCACTTCCTTAAAAGAATTCCTTCATGATCAATTCAGAATAAAGGATCTTCGAAAACTACACTACTTTTTAGGATTGGAAATATTATACAGATAAGATGGTATTCTCATATCACAAAGGAAGTTCACAGCAGATCTTTTGAAAATTATGATTCAATGAGTTACAAAACAACTACATCTCCACTTGATGCTAATGAGAAACTGAAAGCTACAGAAGGTAAGCTCCTATCAGATCCAACTCACTATAGAAAACTAATTGGCAAGCTTAACTTCCTTACAAACACAAGAATGGACTTAGCATACAGTGTCAAACATCTAAGTCAGTTCATGCAATCTCGTAAAGAACCACATTTGAAGGGAGCCTACCATGTCCATAGATACTTGAAACAGGATCCTACACTTGGAATCTTCATTTCTAACAAACCTGAGCTTAATATGAGTGCATATGGTGACTCAGAATGGGCTGCTTGCCCTGACTCAAGGAAATCAATAAGTGGTTATTTGGTGCTTATGGGAGACAGTCCCATTAGTTGGAAGTTCAAGAAGCAGGCCACAGTATCATTGTCATCTACAGAAGCAGAATATAGAGCCATAAGACAGGTTATAGGAGAATTGGTATGGCTTGAGAGGTTGCTTGATGACTAATAGTGGCTTTTCCTCTACCATTCATGTTTTGTATGATAGTCAGGAAACAATTCATATTGCCAAGAGTCCAGTTTTCCATGAGCGTACAAAGCACATAAAGGTGGATTGACGCTTTGTTCGAGGGATATTGTAACAAGGATTGATCTCACTTCATCATGTCCCCACAAAATCACAGCTAGCTGATATATTCACTAAGGCCTAGAGTGGAGTCAAGCACAAAGCTGTTCTAAGCAAGTTATCTGTGAGCCACTCACCTACAAATTTGGGGGGGGGGAGGGTGATGAGAATATACACTGATAGCTATGCTTTGTACATGATTAGTTAGTTAAGTGGCAGTTAGTTTGTTAGAAGTTAGTTAAGTTTGTTAGTGGTTAGTTAGAAAAGTTGCTAGAATGTTCCATCATGTGATTAGTGTGATTGTGTGTATATATATCACCTTGTAAAGTGTCATTTTTCTTAGTAATGAGAATTCAACACAAATTCCCTCATACTCTATATTTCTCTCTTCTCATTCCTCTGAGTAGTACCTTCATCAATGGAGAAATCAGCTCAGATTGCTAGCGTTTCCTCTAGTGCAATTAGACAGTTAGCACTTGTATGAACACAAAATAAAGCAAATATGAGCTTATGTATGTGCATGATGCTTAACCATGTGCGGACATAGATTGAAAACCGCAAGAGACAATATGGATAGTTACTATTTTTCCTTTCCTGCATTTGAAACGTATCCGAAGAAGTGCATCCTTTCAAATGAAACCATATGTTTGCGAATAGTTGTAGGTTTTTAATCTATTTATAAGTAAGACAATTAGGTTTTTAATAAGAGTTCTTAGGTAATTTAATTTTTATCTTTAGGAAATAAGTATTTTTTTAATTGGGGTATTATAGTAATTTAACATTTATTTTGGGGAGTTCATGCTTTTAAGATAATATAGATATGTATGTTACAATAAAATATAGTGTCCACATTTACGTTATAATATAGAACATATTTATTTGGACATTCACTTTACAACATTCCCCCTTGGATGTCCATGTAATAATACACTTTGTTTGTTGTCTCATTAAAAACCTTACCAGGAAAATCCAGTGGGATAAAACCTGGTTAAGAAAAGAAGAGTATAATGTATATTTATTCCCTTTGATGAAAATATCACTTCATATCTCGAAAATGACACATCCCAATCTTGTATCTCAATTTTTCAAAAGTCGAAGTTGGGAATGCTTTGGTGAATATATCTGCCAAATTGTCACTGAAACAAATTTGTTGAACATCTATTTCACTTTTCTTTTGAAGATCATGAGTGAAAAAAGAATTTGGTGAAATATGTTTCATTCGGTCTCCTTTGATGTATCATCCTCTTAGTTGAGCTATATATACAATGTTGTATTTATATAATATTGTTGGAATATCTCTTTTCAGAGGAAGGCCGCACGTTTTCAAGATATGTTGAATTATCGGTCTCAACCAAACACATTCTAGACTAACTTCATGAATGGTCATTACTTTTGCGTAATTTGGGTAAGTAGCAGCCATAGTTTGTTTTTTTGAACGCGAAGATATGACTTTACCTCCACATGTAAATAAATAATCTATCTGAGATTGTTCTTTATGTGGGCCAGACCAATATCCTGCATCTGCATAACTAATTAATTGTGAACCGGACTCTTTTGAGTAAAATAGTCCCATATTAAAAGTTCCTTAAATATATCTGAATATATGTTTAATACCGTTCCAGTGTCTCCATGGGAGGAACTAAATCTTGCTAATAAATTTATAGAAAAAGATATATCTGGTGAGAATTATTAGCAAGATACATCAATGCACCAATTGCACTAACATATGGTACTTTAGCAGCAATAAGCTCTTCCTCATTTTCATGTGGTCAGAATGGATCTTTATTAACATCAAATGATTTTACAATCATTGGGGCACTTAATGAATGTGCTTTATCTATGTAATATCTCTTTAAATTTGGGAACATGAGTTACGTTGTTTGCACTATGTGAGATTGTAATCCAGCTTCCTTTAATTT
>JAPFFP010046017.1:0-11265 GCA_026153255.1 Solanum medicagineum
TCATAGACTCTTACTCATAGTTGTGGCATGCTTCACAACCATGAACAAGACTCTAATCGATACGGTGTGTTGGATTTCGAGGACCATCAACAATCTAGTGCTCTGATACCAAGTTTGTCTAAGAAGGGTGCGTTCAGAGGTATGAAGTAGGAGAGTAGGGATGTCACAATTGGGGTTTTCACGACCCAAGCCTAGGACCTAGACGTGACACAAGAATGAGAAGCTCGAAGACAACCCAAAAAAGCCTCTTAGCATATCAAGTACACATCTTTGGTTGCGGAAGCAAATTAAACAAACACAAGAGTCAAATAACTAAAAAAGGAAAAGAGATTAAGGGAAACCATTCATAATAATAATAGAGTTAGAAGAGTCAAACTACAAAATCACAGACAAACCATGACATAATATCCAACAACACCTCTACTTACAAGGTCAGTCAACTTTGAGAATATATCTAACATCATTGAACTTTATATTGTATCAATAGAATCACACTATTAAAATTAGTTATAAAAAAAATTGACATGTCAAAATATTTTTTATGTATTATGAATAATATAAACTACAAATAAATATAATTCAATAATTTAAAATGGTAAATTCATTTATTTTTGTATTATGAAAATATGGACTCACAAATAAATAAATTTTGTAACGTAATTTATTTAAATAAATTTAATAGTACAAAACTACAGATACAAAATATAAAATCAATAAAACAAAACAATGTAAAAGCATTTGAGGGATATTTTGTCTTTGTATTTTTAATCCCATAGTATTATTCCTAATTATTAGCTAATACCACCAAATGGGAGGTACTAGCTAATCCCATGTATGTAGTATTAACTAATACCATGGCTTAGTTATACATGGTCCAAAAATCCAACCAAACATTGTATTAAGTAATACCATCTCATAATCCATGGATTAAATCTCCTAATCCCTCCTACCAAACATCCCCTGAATGTTTTATGAATATTGATTCTTGGGAGGAGTATCGAGCACTAAATTGAGTGAGCGTAAGTCTAACTTGAACTCAATAACTATGCCGCTAACATAGGATGATTGATTGGGGCCATACCTCTACAGTCCTCAAATAGGGGTTGATTGATTGTAGAACGCCGCTTACCCGAGATGTAAACCAACCCAGATTGACTGTGAAGTACATACCCTCCTCTAGGAATGTCAAAATGGGAGTTGTAGTCTACAAATACTTGAGCTTTTGGATGCTCTCCTCACACTCATCCAACAACAAGAATGGAGAATTCCTCTGAGTGATCCTGGTCAATGGGGCTGCTCTTGAAGGAAAGCCCTAAACAAAATGCTTGTAATAACCAGCTAAGCTCACAAAACTACAAATCTCAGTGGCTGAAGTAGGTCTAGTCCATACCTAAACCGCCTTAATCTTTGGTGGATCAACATGAATACCTTCTCTATACAAAGTATGACCTGGGAATGCTATTAGACTCAACTAGAACTCACACTTGGAGAACTTGGCATATAGCCTCTCCTCTCTAAGTCGCTAAAGTACAACCCTCAAGTGTAGCTCATGCTCCTCTTTGGTCTTGGAGTAGACCAATATATCATCAATGGAAACAATAAAAAAGAATCTAAATATGGCCAAAATATACCATTCATAAACTCTATGAATGTTGCTGGGCATTAGTCAACCCAAAGGATATCACAAGGAACACATAATTGGCATACCTCATCCGGTAAGCTATCTTAGGAATGTCAGAGTACCGATACTCAGATGATGATATCTGGATCTCAAATCAATCTTGGAAAACATGGCTACACCTTGAAGCTAGTCTAATAGATCATCAATCCTAGGGAGGGGATATTTGTTCTTGATTCACTTTGTTCAACTGCCTATAGTCATGCATGTCCTAATAGATCCATCGTTCTTCTTCACGAACAAAATAGGGGCAATGCATAGAGACACACTAGGGCATATGAACTCCTTACTCAAGATATCTTAGAGTTGCTCTTTTAACTCCTTCAATTCTACTGGGGCCATATGGTAGGAGAGAATAGATATGGGATTGCTGCCCGACTCAAGATCAATAGCAAAATCAATGTCCCTGTTAGGAGGGACTCCAAGAAAGATAACACATCAACAAACTCCCAGTAAGGGGAATTGTATCCGTTGGTGGTGTTTTAACACCAGTATCACGAATAAAAGTCAAATATGCAAGACAACCTCGCTCTATTGAATTTCGTGCCCAAACATAAGATATGGCTTTAGGAGGATGGGATTTGCTCGAACCCTGCCATATAATACCCGATCTACCCAAAATAGCCAAAGTAATTAACGTAGCACAACAATCAAGAATAGCCCGGCGAGGAGAAAACCAGTCCATCCCCAATATAATATCGAAATCAAGCATATCAAGAATAATCATATCAACCCAACTCTCATAGCCTTATAAGGTCACAAGACAGGATCAATACACTCGATCCACTACTAAGGGCTCACGTACCGGGGTCTAAACATAAAAAGGCGCAGATGTAGTATCGCCTGGCATGTCAAAACCTAAGGAGAAGTATGTAAACGCATAACAATAAGTGGATCCAGGATCAAATAACATAGATGCATGGTAATGGAAAACTGGAACCATACCAATAATCACCTCATCAGAGGCCATGTCCTCAAGTCTGCCTTGAAAAGCATAACCATGGACACTTTGACCTCTACTCGTAGAAGCTACTCCATTATCACTATAATGAGTAGAAATATCACCTGCTCCTCTTAATTCCACCTGCATGTCCACCTCTATCAGTCTGGCCTCTACCATGGCACCTAGTCTACGAGGCTGAACCTCTGGAAGGTGGTGTCGGATCTCTGACCGGTGCTAGGGAGTATGAATAGTGGGGGCCAAAATGAGTCAGCATAGGGTACTGTTGAATCATATGATCAAGAGATGTACACCCAATGCAAGATCTAAGGGTAGACAGTTGTTGTGATAGAGCAAGAAGAAAGTTGTAACCTCCCCGAACCGCAAGCCTCTGCTGACAACATATGAACCTTGACCTAAACTTTAATAATCCTAAGGTCCTCTCCCTTCCTCTGAAGCTTGCAAGGCTTTATAGACCCCACGATGCTGATATGATCCTCCTTCACTAGTCATACCTCTGCCTCCAAATGAGGCACTTGAGTACTGTCCCAATGTACGAACCCTTTTGGGGTCCCCAAATTGTCACTTCCTGAGCCTAGGGCATAGATATGACATGGTGAATGAGCACCCGAAGGGATCCAAACAAGCCTCATAGCATATTAATCACATATCCTTGGTCATGGAAACAAAGTAAACAATAACAAGAGATAATATAAAAGAAAAGCGGGAATACAGGAAGTCTTTAATAATCATAAAACCATAGAGTCAAGCTTATAGCATAAATACATCATAATATTCCAACAACACCACTAAACATAGAATGGAGCGGGGGTCAAGACACTCCCCGACCTCACCATCATAACATCAAATGTTCAATATCAAGAAGTCTTAGAAATAGCAAGAGAAAGTAGATAGTTTCCCCGAATTTGAGGACTCATGTCACGATCCAAGCCTAGGGCCTAGAGGTGACATGACGAATGGGGAAGCTGAAGGGACCCCAATCAAGCCTCTTAACATATCATTACACATCCTTGGTAGCGGAAGCAATAAAATAACTATAAGAGATAGACAAAAGGGAATACAAGGTTAAGGGACATCTTTCATATCATAAAATATCAAAAGAGTCAAAGGAAGTAAAAGCTCATAGCATCATTACATACTTGTCTAGCAACACCTCTAAACATAGAACTTAGCTGGGGCCAAGACAGGGAACCAGGCTCACCCTTATTATAATGACAATAGGTAATCCAAATATACAAGATGTAGTCTAAACATAACATGAAAGAACATAGATATTGTCCCAGGACATGAGGACTCACCAAAACCTAACTTGAACAATCTGTCTAGCCACGTGGAGGAGAATCTATAGGAGCTCCGATTCATACATAGTGATATCATGTAGGCATAAAGTATGCGTTAGTACATTTGAATGTACTAATCATGTAGGATGCAATGCAACAAGAGATACACAACATAGTCAAAATACATAAAGATAAGAAATAGATAGCATAATAACAATATGGCATGTATGATCAATGCTTAAGTAAATCATGATTTGCAAATCATTAATCTTACATAGAACACAATATAGAAGTTTGGGAAGAATCCTTAACTGACATAAACTATGTGAGCTAGTCCATGGAGTACTGATGTCTATCCTACACCGGAAGAAAGGGAGAACTACTTGCCAAGGTGAACCTCCTAATGCCTAAGTGGATCCACTAAGCCTTTTGTAAACTGGGTACTCGCCTCTAGTTCTTAGACTCGGGAACTCACCTCAAGCTTTCATATTTAGGGTACCCGCCTCTTAGATATTTGGGGACTCGCCTCTAATCCCTTCACCTATGGTGGCACATAGTTCTAGGACTTGGTACTCACTTATAGTCCACTCAGTGCTAAGTCTAATCCCAAGGAATATATAAGATAATCATATTTTAATAACTTGAAATAAACATAGAGACACGGCACGAGCAGCTCTTAACATCATTGACCTCAAATGGTGAGCCTAACTTCAAACATAAGAATAGGTCATCATCAACATTACCCTTTGATTAACATCAACATCAGGCTACAGGAAGTATAATCTTTTAGAAAAGGGCTTAATCCGACCCTACAACATCATCAACATTTTCATGACTTAAACACATCTTTAGAAAGCACAAAATCATCATGAAGTTCCTTGACTCATAAATCAACCAATAGATCATCAAAAGTTTAAGAATCCTTAAAAAGGTATTTTATCAAACACTTGGCAGGTGTGCAATGCTAGTAGAAAATCATGCAATTCAAGAGTGAAATCATGCAAGAAAAATCAATGTAAAACTACCCACCAATACTTGGTATACCCTCATGCTATATACATCGAAACTCTTCATCAATTCTCAAGATAAATCATATATTCATAGCTCAAAACATGCTTAAAACATGTTTAAACAGTCAGACTTCTATGAAACTCCAACATAGTTCGTAGTCAAATTCATAATAAGTAAGACCAATAAATAAATTGACTTAGAAACATGCAATTTATGTAAAAAGGGAGCTTTGGCACAATGGGTAATGGACATGGTTGAAACCAACACACCTAGACTTTGGAGATTTCCTTGAAGATGATTTGAATGGAGACTTGAAGCTTGAATGAGATCCTTAGATCTGAAATGAGATTTCGCACTTGAATTTTGAGGGAAATATTTGTCTAAATGTTTGAGAAAGTATTGGGGAATGTCTTGTATGATATAAAGGTGATATATGGCTAATTTTAGGTACTTTCACGTAAGGGAAGACTTAGGCCCTAGACCCAAAAGGCTTGGACTGAGATAAAAAAAGACAGGCAACAAAATACACTGCTTTGAGACAGGTCCGCGTCACGGAGCAGTCGAGAATAGCTACTGGAATTGCAAAATTGGCAAAATTCATCTTTTTCTACGAGTCCTCTAAAATTCAGGTTATACCAAATCCTCACTCAATTTTCCCCTGACCAAGAATATAAAGTCGAATTATCAATATCACACACAAATTTTTAGACATATGGAAATTACGATTACAGGCACTTCCAAGGCACATTTTCAGGCACTTTTTGGGGTCGTTTCAATATCTCCCCCTTGGGGAGACACGTCCTGGTATGTTAAAGAAATGCATATAAGAGAAATAAAAAATATGATTTCAGCCCACACAAGAATACAACAATGCACTTAAACATCATTTTCAAAAATCTCAACATAAGTATCAAAATCAACATGAACTTCTCAATATAAACTAGAATGTACGCAAATGACATGAGGGATAAGACTTAAGACTTGGAATTATAGAAAAAGGACTTGATGTGTTATCATAAGATTGAGTATAATGAAAGAGTTACATTGCTTCTCCATGCCCGCTTTGGCTCCCCCAGAGACACTCTCGACTTGACGATTTCTCCAAAGGGTCTTGCGAGCACTACATTCTCATGAATCAACTTTTCCAGCCCCATCCACTATCTCCACCAGGACCTTCTCCTAAGACAACTCATCCTCCACAACACCCACAACCTCAAAGAGTTCTGTGGCACTAGTATCACAAATACATACTTTCAACCTAGAAGCATGAAGAACCGGAAGAATCACATCCATATTAATAGGCAACTCCAATTTGTATGCAACCTTATCAATCCTCCCCCAACACTCTATAAGGGCCCATAAACCATAAACTCAATTCCCCTTCTTGCCAAACCGTATCACACCCTTCATGTATGTGACTTCCAAGTGAACCCAATCCTAAATAGAAGCACACATAGTCTTCCATAGTATCCAATGACACCATCTCCCTCTTGGGAGAAAACCTCCACTCTACCATCCATCACCAAGACCTCCAACTATAACAAGACGGAAATCAAGGCCTTGCCTTACTAGACCTCTTCAACCAAAGAAGTTTCGGAACCGTCAAAGCGACTATACCACCCTTCTCACTTCACCCAACCTCACCTCCTTCGAAATTCACAACATCACCCCCAGATGATTCACAAACTCTTCCACAATTTTAGAAAACAACCAACACATCATCACTAAGGACCACCACAAATGTAACAAGGTAGGGACTAAAGACCTTATTCATGAGACCTATAGACATAACTGGTGTACTAGCAACACCAAGAAACACTCCCTAAATTCAAAATATCGGAAAGGACATTCAATAACTCATTGATCACCGGAAACAACTTAGTAGAAATAACTTAGGTTGAACACCCCTAACTCTTACAAGATGATAAATGCAACCCTTAGAGATCAATTGTACCTTAAGATAAGAAATGGACTTAACCCTTCACAACCACCTTACAAGCCCCAACTTAAGGATGGGTTTATTAGGGAATTGGAATCTAACTCTACGGGCTAGACAATCAATGGAGACACAATATGCAAGCAACTAATGCATCCCAATTATGATATCAAAACCCATCACATCAAACCCAAGAAGTCACAAGGCAAGACCTAGTGCAATATGAGCACGGAACACTACCTATGAAATTTCTAGCAACAATAGACTCAACAAAGGGTAGACACCAAAGGTTCACATAATAACTCGGAACACACAAGAAGCCTACTAGCAACTAAAAAGGAATAATGAATGGAATAGTGGAACCTAAATTCATCAAAATCAAAATTTTCAACTTACGTGCGAAGTACCATGCCAAGCCTAGTGACTTCTAGAGGGGTATGGTTAAGAAAGTCGACAACAATCCTTATGGTTCTTAGGGACCCAGGGACAATGTATTATTTTATGAGCCATTCCACCACATCCAAAACATGCACCCGAACTGGCTAAGCAATCTCCCGGGTGGTACTGTTCGCACTTGTTTCATATTGGAGGAC
Source organism: Solanum medicagineum (assembly GCA_026153255.1). Taxonomy (NCBI): domain Eukaryota; kingdom Viridiplantae; phylum Streptophyta; class Magnoliopsida; order Solanales; family Solanaceae; genus Solanum; species Solanum medicagineum. The sequence continues at coordinate 7,460 of JAPFFP010046017.1, forward strand.
CTTGTCCGCTGATGCCTTCATCTTGATACTTGGGGATGGCCATCCTATCCTTAGGAAAACTCTTTCTTAGAGCACCGTCGGACTCTTATCTTGGAAGCTACCATCAAACCGAGCCCCCTTGGATCCCTCACTTCTCCTCTTTCTAAGCTTCTCTCCCTCAAGTTGGGCAGCATAAGTCATGACACGAGACAAATCCATATCACATATCAACATAGTCGCACAAGACTCCTCATTAACCAAATCGGATATTCTCATCACAAACTTGTTCATCCCTGACCGCGGATCGACAACCAATTGTGGAGCATACTTGGAGAGTTGGTTGAACCTAAGGGAATACTCCCTCACACTCATGGACCCTTGCATTAAATTTATAAATTCCATTATTTTTGCATCCTTTATCTAAAGAGGGAAGAACCGGTTGATACCTCCTTAAACTCTTCCCAAAGGATCATATTATTGTTCCCCTACATCTCTTTCCATTGGGTAAACCATATTTGAGTCGCCCCTTTGAGTTGGTAGGTCGCCAACTCCGCATTCTCCTCCGATGTACACCACATCAATAAATTCTTGAAGGTCTTCATCCACCTTAGGCCCATGGAGCTTCGGCGGGTTCATCCTAGTATAGTCTCTCACCCTTGAAGCCAGTGTAGAAGCATGAGAAGCTTGGGCCCCTTTTCACGGCATGATCCAACATGGTAAGAGCATCCCAGAATTCTTCATGAACCACTCCTCCATCTTGACGAGCTTGTGGAGCGGAAGGAGCCGGTTGCCCGTCGGGTGTGTGGGCTCTTCTTCCTCTTGGAATTGGCATGATCTAGAATGAAAAAGAACATTCGCTAAGGGAAAACCTTACCTTGACTTCTAGAGTATGACACAGACCATAATGAAATGGAAACATTTCCTAAAATGTCTCATAGCCTCCTATTCATATTTGTGGTGCGCTTCACAACCATGAATAAGACACTAATCGACGTGGTGTATTGGATGTGTAGGACCATTATCAACCTAGTGCTTTGATACCAAGTTTGTCACGGACCAAGCCTAGGGCCTAGACTTGACACGACGAATGGGGAACTCGAAGGGACCCCAATCAAGTCTCTTAACATATCATTACACATCCTTGGCCACGGAAGCAATAAAACAACAATAAGAGATAGAAGAAAGGGAATACCGAGCTAAGGGATATCTTTCATATCATAAAATATCAAAAGAGTCAAGGAAGTCAAAGCTCATAGCATCTTTACATACTTGTCCAACAACACCTCTAAATATAGAACTTAGCAGGGGCCAAGATAAGTAACCTGTAACAACCCACACCTTACAATACTAGTACAATGCAAATGATACATGATATGGTTTGATCAAATTAGCGCCAATTTATAAAAGTGCTTGAATCTCGTGTTAATGGGTGGTATGTGCATCTAACGCTTAAGAGGGTCAAGTGTATATATGTTTTTTGTCAATTGAGGAATCAAGGTGTTGAATGAAGTGATAGAATTGAGGTACTTGTAGGACTTAATAAGCTAGTAGCTGAGTCACCTACTTGCTTAACTTAATTTTCTAGCTAAAAGGAGACGAGACTCGACGTCGAAATTCTCCAAGTTCGATTATGAATAAAGTCCGTGTTAAGGGTGTGACTTTAGCTCATGTTTTGTATCATAAATGAGCTACATTTTAAGCCTAAGAAATATAATAAAAGGGCCCAAAGACATCACCACATACTTAACCATTTGGGCCCTAACAAAGTGAGGAGAAAGTTGAAAAATAGGTAGCACAAAGCCCATCAAATTTGGAACCCAATTAGGCCCACTTTTGAGGGACAAGCTGCTGCATCACCAGACCCTTAATATGTAATAATGTGTGGTCAAAAGTTCTAGAGAAGGTCAGCCAAGGAAGTTTTTGAAAATGGATAAAAACAACACACTAAATTCATTTCAACTCAGATAAGAAAAATCTGCACTCTTGGTTGTTCCTTGCTCTCTCTCAAGGTGTGAAAAACAAGCTCTCATAACCTTGCAAGGATTCTTAAAGAAGCTCTAAAACTTGATAAAGGTAAGTAAGTCTACTTATGCACCTAGTATGGTTTGTTTATCAAAACCAAAGAAACAAGCTAATCACACATATGCTGAAAATGTTGGACAGCATGTATCCCAAGGATTCTTGTACAATTTTCTTGTTAATTCGGAGGTTTTTCTCTTATTAGTTGGCTGTATTATGAAGTAATACTTATGTATTTAACAAAGGTTGGTTTTTATAGTAATTTAACAAGGCTGATTCACCACTTTTACAGTCCACAAAAGTGAGTGCTTATATGATATCACAATTGTGTGCTTAGTATGAACTTGTGGGTTGTTGGATGGAAGGCTATTACCTCACGTCCTTAATGACTGATTTACTAATGTTCTAAGACTTTTTCAAGGCTTTTTTATGTGTAAATGTTGCTGGAACAGTTTGGTTAGAATGGTAATAGGTTTGGAGTTGTCGACATCGAAATGTAGCGAAGGGAGGTAACGTTATGCTATCCATTTATAGGTTGTGTAGAATTGTTATGTGTTGTGTTTTGTGGGCTGTTGTAAGACTGCTATGGCACTAAAACAGGGATCAAATGATGTGTGCATGAAAATATGTATTAGAGAAATACGATTAGGGGCGGAAAAGTTGAAGGAATATGCTCGGGTTTATAAATACCTGCTTGCTGTCCGTGTATTGTTTTGTTATGTGATTGGGATGCCAAGGTGCATCTATTGGCTGCTAATGCTAATTTTATTACCTACTATGTTGTAAATAAGTATTTGGAGGAAGGGCAGGTCATCTCCAGGTAGTAACAAGGTCATACAACGAGGTATGTAAGGCTACTTGATTTCGTATTACTTGGCATGAAACCTAGATTCTTCATTAGCACATAAAGGCACTTGCTAACTCCGACACGATTATTAACCGTGTCTCCGCTCTTTGACATGTTCACATGCTCCTATACATAGTCACCTTTAAATCTGCATACATACATGGATACCAAGTTATATGGGTCCCTTTTGCCAAATAAAGTTCACAAGTTATCTCGTCTCATACTCTTTTCATTATTTATGTAATGTTCTCTTTTCGTTGTCATATTGTCTTGTATGATTATCTACATGTCACATGTTACATCTACAGCCCTACAGCTCCAACATTGTGACCGCCAAAAGAACCATCTCAAAGGTAATTGAAAGGTAAAGTATATTGTTTATTGATGGGTGGTCGCTCGAGGGTTGAACCTCCTAACGCCTAACTAGATCCACTAAGCCTTATGTCAACCAGTTACTTGCCTCTAGTTCTTAGACTCAGGTACTCACCTCAAGCCTTCATATTTAGGTTACTCGCCTCTTAGAGATTTGGGGACTCAACTCTAATCCCTTCACCTACGATAGCACGTAGTTCTAGGACTCGTGTACTCTCCTCTAGTCCACTCGATGCTAAGTCTAATCCTATGGATTATATAAGATAATCTTATTTTAATAGCTTGCAATAAACATAGAGACACGACACGAGTAGCTCTTAACATTATTGACCTTAAATGGTGAGCTTCGTTCTTTCTTAAAATGAAAAAGAAATCATTCGTATTCTTATAACTCAAGTTGGATAACTTTCAAATAGTTCAAAGGAACATCTTTCGACAATTTCATTTATTGGGCGGTCTTTCCTCCTTTTTTGTTTGTCTCGTTTAAAATTGGATTCTTCAGTTTGATCCAATTATTAAGACAATTAAAAAGGTCTTTCCTTGTTCTGGGATCCTTTATCTTTGTTTTATTTTAAATCATTGGGTTTAA
>JAPFFP010046018.1:0-11265 GCA_026153255.1 Solanum medicagineum
AGATGTAAATATATATACAGAAAACATATTGTAACTGCCTAATAAGGGGGCATTCATATCTTCTCTAAAGGGAATTTCGACTTTCCCAAATCCCTCTTAACTCTCACCTTAGATTCCTTCTTTATCTCTGCATCTAAGCTCAATAAGATTATATCTTTGAGAAAAATAGGTGGGCTGACCTCTTCCAACTATCAACTTTGACGAACTAAGCTTCCAATTAAACAGCTAATTTTAGAACTTGCAAACATGTTCTCTTCAAGTCTTCTCTGTAAAAATTCATAGGCAAATTTAGCATGCGATATCAACAAATCTGAAGTACCCAATCAGTAAGCATTTCAAGCATCTAAGGATTAACTATAACTATGTCACACCCTGAGAGGGTACCCTAGACGTGACCGGCACGCGTAGATTATTGCTAGTCCCCAAGCTAACTATTTGGCCTCATCGCATTCTTTCAATCAATATTTTTAATATCAGCGGAAGACTAAAGATGAATAAAGATGGACAATCTCATGTAAATAATCATAACAAATCAACAGGACTGGTATGAAAGAAACTAGTCAGACAATATCTAAGTCATCAATGGTAAATCTAGTCTATGAAGCCTCTAACTAAGCTGTCTAGATAGTACTATGACAGGCCATGGCTACCCAATTCAAAGGAGATAACGTACTAACTCTAGCTAGATGAAATCTAAATGAGCATCCTCCGGAAGTAGGGGAGGACTCACTAACCAACTGGATGCGATTAGATCCTCAACGATGCACCAATTGATGGTCTCTAACACCTGTATTTACATCATAAAAAGATGCAGGCCCAAATGGACGTCAGTATGTGAAATGTATGAGTATGTAAAATAGTTGAGTGAAACAGATATATAAATAACAATAACTCAAAAATGCTCATGTCACACCCCGAGAGGGTACCTTTGGCGTGGCTGGCACCCAAACACTATTGTTAGTCCCTAGCCAACCACTTGACCTCATTGTCACATAACCTCGACAATGGAAGAATAACTCAATAAACAGTAATCTCATACGAAGATAAAATGCATATCTCTAATATATCATAGTTCCAAAATAGAAATAAGTTTAGATACACCAACTCCATACTCTCTACTCAAAGTCTACGAAGCCTCTACGCAGCAGTCTAGATGGTGTCATGATAGGCCATGAACACCCCAATCAAAGAAATACAATACTCACCACTAAATAGAAGATAGAAAGGCTCCTCTGGAGGCTAAGAGGGCTCACCAACTTGAGTGAGAATGTATCGGATCCGGGCCTCAATGATACATGTGCTGAAGTCCTCTATCTGTTGTATCTGCATCATAAAATAATGCAAGCCCAAAATGAATGTCAGTACATGGAATATATTTGTATGTAAAATAGCTCAAGAAAAGTAAAGCTCGACTCACTCACCTCGACTCAACTACTCACACTCAAAACAGTTTATGCAAGTTTTATAGTAAAATCATGCTTTTAAAATAGGCTCAGTAAAATAGACTCAGTTCGAAATCTCATGCTTAAATCAATGTTTTTTGGGAGTTTCTCTAACTGACATTCCTCATCCCACCACCTCTAATTAGGTGATGCACAATGAATAGGCATCGTTGCCACGCCCGCCCTTAAGTTGCCACGAGAAAAGGCGATCAACCTCAACCTCGTTCCATTGGATCCTGAGAGAGTGCCCACTTGCGGGAAAAGAGTTGCCAATATTATGCTAAAACGACTATCCTCTACTAGAAAACACAGTTCTTGGGTGCTCCTCAATCAGCTAACTCGGTGCTCAATACTCCTCCCAAGACTAAAACATACACAACTCATCAATCAACTCATCAACAACTCATAATTCAATGCTCAGCCAAGAACTCAAACTCTACCCTGTTGGGGTACCTCATCTCATCTCAATGCTCAACAACTGAAAGGACACCAAAAAGTGCCCGAAAATGTTTCTCGAAGTGTCTGAAATCCTAATTTTCATATATCTCAAAATTCATGCATTATTTTGAAAATCCAACTTCATATTTTTTCAGGGGGAAAGTTGAGTAGGAAATGAGTCTAACCCAAATTTTAGAGCAACCATAGCAAAATCTGAATTTTCAAGTGAGCACGAAAATACCTGCGCGTTTGTGGAGCGACGTGCCCTAGTGTTAAAATGTGCCAGTTTTTTAATCTCGGTTCCCATACGTGAAAATACCTATACTTAGCGTTATTTCATCTTCATATCATCCAAGTCATTCCCCAATACTTTCTCAAACACTTAGTCTTATATTTCTCTCAAGATTCAAGTGCCAAAGCCCTCTCCAGATCTTAAAGAATTAATTCAAGCTTCAATCTCTCATTCAAATCTAAGTCAAGATTATTTCTTTCATTTAAGACCATCGTGGGGCCCCTACATCAAGCCAAGTTCAAAGGAATTTCCGTTGGCTAAGTTTTGCATAAGTACCAGTAGGAGGGTCAATTTTAAAGGGAAATATCTCTTAGCACACAAAGTACTAGGTACCCCACGACCTACCAAATTAAAGCACTTTGAATTATCTTTCCAACGCACTTGGTATCACCTTATTTAGAGTTCGGATGAAAAAGTTATGCTCGTTTTCGTAGAACTCGTATGTGTAGGGGTATATACGGGTTTTTGCCAAATTCCATTTCATTAATGACATTTCGTAAATTTAGTCATTTCTATTGGCCTTTTGGAGATTTGTATGCTATCTTAATACTTTCTAAAGACCTAAACCCTTTCCTAAAGATCAAATTTACTCCTCCCAATTGGAATACACTCTCAAGTTCTCTCAACAGACTCCATAAAAAACCCAATACAAATTCAAGGAAACTCAAGAATAAGTTGTGAATTTCAAGACCACTTTCCAAGCTTCAAGTCTTTCTCAACTTAAGTTCAAGGAATTCAAGGTCTAAGGTATGTGGGTTTCATCCAAGGGTACCTTTCACTCACAGAGTCCAACCCTTCCTTTTCACAAAAAATTGCATGTTTTCAAGTTGTATTACTTATGGGTATTGTTTAATATGAATTATCATTACAAATTATGTTGGGTTTTTATGAAATGTTGATTGGAAACACATGTCTTCCTATTTCAAGGTTAGACTATGAGATGGTTTGTCTATTATGACTATGCATGTTTTGGGATATTAAACTATGGTCTATTATGAGATTTGATGATTGATTTCAACGTTTATTGTATGATGGTATTACCATGTGTTGGTGGATTGTCTTACTTCAACTTTTATTACATGATTTCACTCTTGAATTACATGGTTTTACACTAGCATACACACCTACCAAGTGTTTGATAAAATGTCCAGTTATGATTTCTTGAATAATTGAAGGTCCAATGCATATCTTATGAGTTGAATGACTATATGATGATGAAATGATGATGAAAGGAATGTATATGTGTGTGTTTAAATCGTGTAAAGCTCCTGTGGTATTGCAAGTGAATTGTTGGGATCTTATATTATTATGCTCTTGGGAATTGTTGATGAGCTATTGGGTTCTTATGTTGTAAGGTTTATGCTCTTGTCAATTGTGAAGCCTACTAGAAGGGGTTATGAACTGTGCTATATGCTTTACCCTCTAGTGTAACACCAATTCCTACATGTAGGGGTTATGAACTATGTTGAACACTTTACCCTCATATATGAATCAATGCTACTCATTTACTCATATCCACACGTAAGGGTTATGAACTATGTGGTACTCCTTATCCTCGTGTATGGTTTGAGGTTATGCTATGTATACACATGTAGGGGTTATGACCTATGTTATCTTTACCCTCATGTGCTAGTCACTTACTCATTTTTATATGTAGGAGTTATGAACTATGATGTACTCCTTACCCTCGTGTATGATTTGGGGTTATACAATATACACACTTACTCATTTCTACATGTAGGGGTTATGAACTATGATGTACTCCTTACCCTCGTGTATGATTTGGGGTTATGCAATATACTCAAATAAAGGGGTTATAAACTATGTGATATGCCTCACCCTCATATGCACACATGTAGAGGTTATGACGTATGCTACCTTCCTACCCTTATGTGTTATTCTTTATCTCTTATTTACATGTAGGGGTTATGAACTATGTTATATCTTTACCCTTATGTACTACCCATTGCCTACTAGAAGGGGTTATGACATATGCTATATTCCTCACCTTCTATATAAGGTATTTCGATGATCCAAGCATGTCACCTTGTTAAGTTAAACGAGCTATATAAGTATGGTTATTTTCAAGCATATTTTACTACAAGCATTGTTCATGCATGCCATGTTGCTAATATACTATCTCTTTCTATGATTATGCATTTTGATAATTGTCTAACTCTTGTTGTGTTGCATCCTTCATACTTAGTACATTTAAACATACTAACGCATACTCTATGCCTATATGATATCACCATGTAAGAATTGGAGCTCCTATTGATTCTCCTCGTGGCTAGACGGATTGTTCAAGTTAGTTTTTGGTGAGTCCTCATGTCCGGGGACAATATCTATCTTCTTTCATGCTTATGTTTAGACTACATTTTATATATTTTAGAATACTTGTGACTATGAGGGTAAACCCAGTTGCTTTTCTTGGCCCCCTCTAAGTTCTATGTCTAGAGGAGTTGTTGGACAAGTTATGTATTATGCTTGAGCTTTGACTCATTTAGATTATTCAAGTGTTTAACTCTTTCCCTTAGTCCCAATTCCCCTTGTTATGCTTATCTTTTATTGTCATTTTTAATTGCTTCCGCGACCAAGGATATGTAATGATATGCTATGAGGCTTGTTTGGGGTTCCTTCGGGTTCCCCATTCGCCGGTCACGACTAGGCCCTAGACTTGGGTCCTGACAAAGATGGTATCAGAGCACTAGGTTGTTAAATCCTCGGCGTCCAGCACACCACGTCAATTAGAGTCTTGTTCATGGTTGTGTTGTGCACCACAACTATGAGCTAGAGGCTATGAGATGTTTTTAGAAAGGTTTCCCTTCTTCATGGTCTATGTCATGCTTTAAAAATGAGATCGGGCTTTCCCCTCTAACAAATGTTCTTTTCTCTTCTGATTGATCATGCCGCTTCAAAGAGGAAGGCGAAGGAAGGTAAGTTGAAGGTTTTGATTTTGATGGATCCGAGTTTCACTCTTCCTTTCATTATTACTTTTGGTTGCTAGTGGGCTTCTTGTGTGCCCCGAGTTGTTATGTGAACATTTGGTGTTTACCTCTTGGTTGGGTATATTGTTGCTACAAAGTTCATAGGTATTGTTCCATGTTCATATTGCATTAGGTCTTGCCTTGTGCTTGTTGGATTTGATGTGGTGGATTTTGATGTTGTACTTGGGATGGAATGGTTGCATGCATATTGGGTCTCCATGGATGGTAGGATCCGTAGAGTTAGAATACGACTCCGTAATGAACCCGTCTTTGAGTAGGAGATTGTCAGGTGGTAGCAAAAGAGGTAGGTCCATTATAGTCTTAAGGTTCAATTGATCTCTAAGGGTTTCCCCATGTTCTTGTTACATAGAAGTCTTGCTTGTGATTTTGGTTGAACTAAGCTTGATGTGTTGGAGTTCTTGGGGTAGTTTGGGCTACTTGCATAACATGCTTCCAATGAGTGTAGGACCTATAAGGTTGTGATATGATGGTTGAGGATGTTCGATCTATTTGGTTAACTACAATGGGTTAGTTACTTCTCTAAGATTGATCTTTGGTTCGGGTGTTGTCCCCAAGTGAGGATGAGGGTAGGTGATATCCCTAAGTGTCTTTTTGGAGTAGGAGTGAGCATTATTATCATTGGTGGAGTTGTTTGGTTGACTTATGCACCGGCGATGTTTATGGGTTTCATGAATAGGGTTTTAAAACCCTACCTCAGCATGCTTGTGGTGGTCTCTAGTAATGACGTATTGATTTTTTTGAGCTTATGAATCATTAGGGGGTAGTGTTGCAAGTCTTGGAGGATGAGAGGTGGTTTGCTTAACATGATAGGTGTGAGTTGAGGATAACAAGAGGGTGGTTAGAACTCCTTAAGGATTATGATATGAGTGTGTATTATATTTCCCCGTTGAGGCTAATGTTGTGGTTGATGCTCTAAGTGGGTGCCTATGGGTAGCCTAGCATATGTGGATGATGGTGACAAGGAGGTGACTAGAGAGGTCCATCGGTTGGCTAGACTAGGGGTTAGGTTGGAGGAAGTTGAGCATGGTGGTGTAGTATTCTTGATGGTTCCGAATCTTTTTTGGTTGAAGAGGTCTAGTTTAAGGAAGGCCTTGATTCCGCCTTATTAGAGTTGGAAGCTTTGAGTGAAAAGATGATAGAGTGGAGGTTGTATCCCAAGGGGGAGATGGTGGTTTATGGTACTAAGTAGACTAGGTGTATTTAAGGTTGACGATTGAGTTGAGGATTGTGAGTCCTTGTAGAAGGTAGAGGGAGGTTGGTAAGGTTGCATAAAGATTGAAATTACCTAGAGATGTGGATACGATTAGTCTGGTTCTTCATGCTTCTAGGTTGACGGGATGTGTTGGTGACTCTAGTGCTATATAACTCTTTGAGATTTTGGGTGATGTGGAGGATAAGTTGGCTTAGGAGAAGGTCCCGACGGAGGTATTGGATGGAAGGGTGGAAAAGTTGATTAATGAGGATGCGGTGTCCGTCAAGGCCCTTTGGAAGAGTCCTCAAGTCGAAAGTGTCTTTCAGGGAGCCGGACCAGGCATGGAGGAGCAATATCCGTATCTCTTTCATTCTATTCAAACTTATGATAACACGTCAAGTCCTTTTATGATTCCAAGTCATGTGTTTCAGCCCCTATGTCATTGCATGCATTCATGATTATGTTGACAAGTTCATGATGATTTTAATACTTGTGTTGAGATTTTGAAAATGGTGTTTAAGCGCATTGTTGAATTCTTGTTGGGGGCTATTTCTCCATAATTACTCTTCTTACGTATGTTTCTTTGACATTCGGGGACAAATGTTCCCACGGGGAAGATATTGAAATGACCTCAAAAAGTGCCCGAAAATTAGGGTCTTCTCGACCATAAGGTCACTAAACCAATCGCCTGGGGCCCCAGTTCATGAATAGAAAACACAATATAAAGATCGTTTTAACAATTGAGAAATGAAATAGTTTTTAGCTAATTGTAGCATCATTTCTTATGTAGATATCTATTTTGTTGCCTCATTAATATTATGAATGTAATAATAAACCAATATTATTATTCTTATATTTAGTTTTTTAAGGGAAAGGAAAACACACACACACACACAGAGTCTTAAAAATTGTTTATTCTTCCAATTTTTTTTTAATTTCCATTTCACTATTTTTATTATCTCATTATTAAATATTTTTAAGTCTTTCAAACGGTGTTTCTTCATTATAGAAAATCTATTGTTATGTGTTTATAAATTGATCAAGTTTATCTTTTTGTATCTTCTTCAAATTTCAATCAGTAAAATTAATCAACACTACTTTAATATCGCTATATTAACTTATTCAGCACAACACTATTTTAATATCATAATATAAACCTTTCAAATTTTTAAGTTAAGTTTCACTATTCTAACTTTGTTATATGTTTTTGATTGAAATTTTTTGTTATTTATATTCTAACTTCATAATGTCCGAATATATCCTACTTTTAAACCTCATTTGTAGGACTACACTTAGGGTGTTATAATTATTCAATTTATATATAAGGCCTCTCTATGTATTTTGGCTTTAGACCCTCAAACTTGTTGAGACGACCCAGCCGAAAATGTGCCTCGAAAGTATCTAGAATCGTAATTTCCATATATCTCAAAATCCGTGCATTATTGCGAAATCCGACTTCATATTCTTTTTCAGGGAAAAAAATTGAGTGAGAAATAGGTCTAACCCAAATTTTTAGAGCAACCATAGCAAAATCTGAATTTTCAAATGAGCACAAAAACAGTGGGCCTGCGCGTTTGTAGCGCAACACACCCTGGTATTAAAATGTACCAGTTTTTAATCTTGGTCCAAAACTTTTAAGTCTTGGGTCTAAGTGTTCCCATATATGAAAATACCTATACTTAGCCATATTTCACCTTCATATCATCTAAGACATTCCCAAATACTTTCTCAAACACTTAGTCTTATATTTCTCTCAAGATTCAAGTGCCAAAACCCTCTCTGGTTCTTAAGAAATTAATTCAAGCTTCAAGAATTCATTCAAATCTAAATCAAGATTATTTACGTCATTTGAGACCATCTTGGGGTCCCTATATCAAGCCAAGTTCAAAGGAATATTCGTTGGCTAAGTTTTGCACAAGTATCGGTAAGAGGGTCAATTTTAAAGGGGCATATCTCTTAGAACAGAAAGAACTGGATGGCCCACGACCTATCAAATTAAAGCTCTTTGAATTAGCTTTTCAACATACTTAGTTTTACCTTATTTAGAGTTCAGATGAGAACGTTATGCCCATTTTCGTAAAACTCGTATGTGCAGGGGTATATATGGGTTTTTGCCAAATTTAGTTTCATTTATGGCATTCCGTAAAGTTAGTCATTTCTATTGGTCTTTTGGGGATCCCTATGCTATCTTAACACTTCCTAAAGACCAAAACCCTTTCCTAAACATCAAATTCACTCCTCCCAATTGGAATACACTCTAAAATTCTCTTAAGAGCCTCCATCAAAACCCCAATCCAAGTTTAAGAAAACTCAAGAACAAGTTGTGGATTTCAAGACCCCATTCCAAGCTTCAAGTCTTTCTCAACTCAATTTCAAGGAATTCAAGGTCTAAGGTGTGTGGGTTTCATCCGTGGGAACCTTTCACCCATGGAGTCCAACCTTTCCTTTTCACAAAAAATTACGTGTTTTCAAGTTGTATTACTTATGGGTATTACTTAATATGCATTATGATTATAAATTATATTGGGTTTTTATGAAATGTTGATTGGAAAAACATGTCTACCTATTTCAAGATAATACTATGAGATGGTTTGTCTATTGTGACTGTGCATGTTTTGGGATATTAAACTATGGTCTATTATGAGTTTGATGATGGATTTTCAATGTGTATTGTATGATGGTATTACCAAGTGTTGGTGGACTATTTTACTTCAATTTTGTTGCATGATTTCACTCTTGAATTGCATGGTTTTATACTAGCATTAATGCTTACCAAGTTTTTGATAAAATGTCTGGTTATGGTTCCTTGAAGAATTGAAGGTCCAATGCATGTCTTATGAGTTGAATGACTATATGATGATGAAAGGAATGTATATATGTGTGTTTAAATCATGTAAAGCTCCTATGGTATTGCAAGTGAATTTTTGGGCTCTCATGTTGTTATGTTCTTGGAATTGTTGATGAGCTATTGGGTTCTTATGCTAAGGTTTATGCTCTTGTCAATTTTGAAGCCTACTAGAAGGGGTTGAACAATGTTATATGCTTTACCCTCTAGTCTAAGGCCAATTCCTACATGTAGGGGTTATAAACTATGTTCAACATCTTACCCTCATGTATGAATCAATGCTACTCATTTACTCATATCCACAGATAGGGGTTATGAACTTTGTTGTACTTCTTACCCTCGTGTATGGTTTGAGGTTATGCTAGGTACACTTATGTAGGGGTTATGACCTATGCCGTCTTTACCCTCATGTGCTAGTCACTTACGTATTTCCACATGTAGGGGTTAGGAACTATGATGTACTCCTTACCCTCGTGTATGATTTGGGGTTATGCAATATACACACACACTCATTTCTAGATGTTGGGGTTATGAACTATGATGTACTACTTACCCTCGTGTATGATTTGGGATTATGCAATATACTCATACGAAGGGGGTATGAACTATGTGATATGCCTTACCCTCATATGCACACATGTAGGGGTTATGACCTATGCTACCTTCTTACCCTTTATATGATATTCATTATCTCTTGTTTACACGTAGGGGTTATGAACTATGCTATTTCTTTACCCTCATGTACTACCCATTACCTACTAGAGGGGGTTATGATCTATGATATATTCCTCACCCTCTAGTACAAGGTATTTGGATGATCTAAGTATGTCACCTTATTAATTTAAATGAGCTATGTAAGTATGGTTATTTTCAAGCATGTTTGACTACAAGCATTGTTTATGCATGCCATGTTGCTAAAATACTATCTCTAATTTTGATTATTGCCTATCTCTTATTGCATTGCATCCTACATACTTAGTACATTCAAACGTACTAACACATACTCTATGCCTACATGATATCAGCATGTAGTAACCAGAGCTCCTATTGATTCTCCTCGTGGCTAGACGGATTATTCAAGTTAGCTTTTGGTGAGTCCTCATGTCCGGGGACAATATTTATCTTCTTTCATGTTTATGTTTAGACTACATCTTGTGTATTTTAAAATACTTATGACTATGAAGGTGAGCTCGGTTGCTTGTCTTGGCCCCCACTAAGTTCTATGTTTAAAGGTGTTGTTGGAAAAGTTATGTATTAATCTAGAGCTTTGACTCATTTAATCAAGTGTTTAACTGCTCCTCGTAGAAAGGAAGTCTCAAAATTCTGAATCACTGGAGGCCTTCAAGAAAGCACCTATTATGAGTCGTAGTCTGCATTACAAGTATTGATTGACCCCTCATAGCTACAAGGGCCCTAAAACATGAAACACTGACACCAGCCACGAAACCATCCACTACGTGTCATACACTCCTATACAGGTTGTAACTGCTTCCCGTAGGTAAGATGATCCTCCAATATGAAACACTGTAATTCTATACGAAAGCTCTTCTACGTGTTATAAAGCCTAGTACGAGTCGTAGAGGCTCTCGTAGACCCTCTGCTGTAGCTTTTTCTCAGATTTCTCATCAACACCTCAACATCATCTGCACATTCCCTCCCAATTAGATAACGGAATTAGGGGATATTACATTATCTCCCCCTTGGGATCATTTATCCTCGAATGAAGAGAAAGATAGGGATTTAGTACAAGGTACGAATCTCACTATGGACTCTAACAGTCAGCCAAATCTTGTCTCACTCATGCTGTAACACCCCACATTTTACATGTACTAATTATATGTGAATAAATCATGATATGGGTTGGTCAAAGTAGCGTCAATTCTTGAAAGTGGTTGATTCTCGTGTTAACGGGTGATATGGGCGTCTAATGCTTAAGAAGGTCTTGTGTATATGTGTTATGTGTTAAATTGTGGATATCATAACCCTAAAGAAAGTGAGAGGATTGAGGTGATTGTATGAATTAATAATCTAGTAGGTGATTCATCTAC
>JAPFFP010046019.1:0-33720 GCA_026153255.1 Solanum medicagineum
GCTTTCTGAAAGCTAAGGTATGAAGGTTTTAGCCATTGTGTCCATCCACCCATGGTGCCCTAATCTCCTTTTTACACAATTTGCATGATTTAAAGTTGATTTTACAATGGGGTTTACTAGTATGAGCATGTCTATGAATATGTTAAAGCTATGTAAAGTTGTGATTGTTTTGCTATCTTTTGAACTATAAATATTGGATTTATTGTAAGACTTGATGAGGGGTTTTAATGTATGTTGCTTAGGGTTTTTCAAGGTGTTGATTGATGGTTTTAAAATGAATTTTCTTTCATGGTTTCATCTCTATATTTCCTTATTTTATACTAACATTACACAGCCTCTAAGTGTTTGAAAAAAATGTTTGATGTGGTTTCTTGAGGATTGAAGGCCCAAAGCATGAGATATGATATAAATGCTGTTATGATGATGACATGAGCTTATGTATATGATAAATCCTATACAAAGTGTTGCATTAGACCATGCCCAATCGGGGGGGGGGGACCAAGAGCTCGGGTAACCTAGATGGGGGTTTGTACTCATCAAACTAGTAAGGGGTTTGTACTCATCAAACTAGTGAGGGGTTTATACATCACCACCAGGGTGATGGGTTGGCATCATCATCAACCTAGATGAGGCTTTGTACTCATCAACCTAGAGAGGGGTTTGTACCTCACTACCTAAGTGATGGGATGACATCATCACCAACGTACAAGGGGTTTGTACTTGGGAAAGCTAGCTTGGTCTCTTCGACACTTATGATATCCTAAATCAGCATGAGTTACTTAAGCATGTTTTACTTATGCATTGTTCATACATGCCATATTGTTATATTATGCTATTGCCTACTGATATGCATTTTGATTATGATATCTATCTCTTGTTGCATTGCATCCTACAAACTTAGTACATTCAAACGTACTAATACATACTCTTGCCTACATGATATAACCATGTAGGAACCTGTGCCCAAGTTAGTCATCCTCCTCCTCCATGTGGCTAGTTTGGTACTACTCAAACTAGTTGGTGAGTCCTCCACTTCGGGGACCTTAGTCTATATTGCTCTTATTATGTATTGAGATACACTTTTTTATGTTCTATTTTGACTATGAGGGTGGGCCCGATTGCTTTGTCTTGGTCCCCGCTCTTATCTATTATTAGAGGTGCTTGTTGGACATATTTAGAACACCTCACACTTGCCTAGGAATTCCCCCATAATCGTAATTCTCTTATTTCTCGAATCGAGAATATTTAAACACCCCTCAACGTAGCTCGGAAAGACCCTATGATGTATTATTTTTCAATATCTCAAAATCTATGCAGAATTTTGCAAATTCGACCTCATATTCTTATTTAGACGGAAAAATTGTGTAGGAATACGAGTACCTACAACATATACTTTGTCGTTGCCAAGAAAAATAAATTTTGTGTGAAACTTCGCAAAAACAATATTTGTCTGCGATGGGTCCGCGATGCGGACTAGTTCAAAAATTTTCGAAAATTGTTGTTTTTACTCAGTGAATTGGGTAATAACCCTATACCTATATACACGAAAGTCCCTCGTTCTTTAGCCATTTTTAGCCCTAAAAATTCACCAAAAACCTTTCAATTCATCTCTAATCTTCATCAAATTCTCCATCCATTTTCAAGGTTTTCAAGAAGTCTTGTTGAAATTCAAGGAAAGCAAGTCAAGCCCCAAGTCCTCCTCAAGATTCAAGAGTCCCAAAACTCATTGATCTAAGGATTTCCTATAAGCTTCAACCCTCCATTTTCAATCTTCTCTCCTAATCTAAGGTATGTAGGTTTTAGCCATTGGGTTCTTCCACCCGTGGTGCCCTAATCTCCTTTTTACTCAATTTGCACGATTCAACGTTGATTTTACAAATGGATTTACTAGTATGAACATATCTATGAACTATGTTAAAGTTATGTAAAGTTGTGACTATTTTGCTATGTTGTGAGCTATAAATCTTGAATCTATTGTAAGATTTGATGAGGGGTTTTTATGTATATTGCTTGAGGGTGTTGCAAGTTGTTGATTGATGGTTTTACCATGGGTTTTCTTGCATGATTTCATCTCTATATTTCATGGTTTATGCTACCATTTCACACCCTCTAAGTATTTGTTAAAATGTTCGGTTATTGTTTCTTGAGGATGTGAAGGTCCAAAGCATGGGATATTATATGATTGATGTTATGATGAAGAAATGAGCTTATGTATATGATAAATCCTATATAAAGTGTTGCATTAGATGATGCCCAATCCGGGGGGTCTAGGAACCCGGATAATTGAGATGGGAGTTTGTACTCATCAACCGAGGTAAGGGTTTGTACTTCTCCACCTAGTGTTGGGGCGGTATCATCACTAACCGAGCTGGGAGTTTGTACTCATCAATCGAGTAAAGGGTTAGTACTTCACCACCTAGGTAATGGGCCGGCATCATCACCAACCGAGTGAAAGGTTAGTACTTCACCACCTAAGTGATGGGGCCACATCATCACTAACCTACCAAGGGGTTTGTACTTTTAAAATCTAGCTTGGTCTATTCTAATATCTTATATGAGTATGAGTTATTTAAGCATATTTTACTCTAGCATTGATCGTACATGCCATATTGCTACATTATGCATATTGCCCATTGTTATGCATTTTGATTATGATGCCTATCTCTTGTTGCATTGCATCCTACATACTTAGTATATTCAAACATACTAAGACATACTCGTGCCTACATGATATCACCATGTAGGGACCGCTACTCAAGTTGATCATCCTCCTCCATGTGGCTAGATCGATATTACTCAAGCTTGTGGTGAGTCCTCCACTTCGGGGACCTTAGTCTATGTTGCTCCTATTATGTAATGAGTCAATCTTATTTATTTTCTATTTTGACTATGACGGCCACCGCAGTTGCTTTGTCTTAGCCCCCGCTCTTATCTATGTATAGCGTTGTTTGTTGGATATATTATGTATCTATGTTAAGAGCGTTGACTCTATTGTTCTTGATGTCTATGATATGAGCTTGAGTCTTATGATATTGTGCAAATTTTTTCCTTAGTCCCGTTACCCCTATTCTTACTCTTTTATGTTGTTTCTATTGTCTCCGCGACCAAGGATGTGTAATGATGTTCTAAGAGGCTTGCTTGGGGATCCCTTTGGGTTCCCCTTATGTCTAGGCCATAAGCTTTGGGTTGTGACAAACTTGGTATTAGAGGACTAGGTTGATAGATCCTCAGAGTCCAACACACCGTGTCAATTAGAGTCTTATTCATAGTTGTATTGTGCTCCAAAACTTTGAGTAGGAGGCTATGAGATGTTTTAGGAAATGTTTCACTTCTTCATGATCCATGTCGTATGATAGAGTTAGGTCCCCTAGGGCTTATTGTTAACCCCTAACTGCTACATTTCAGGAAATGTCTCAAGCTACTCAAGATGGTGATACGTCAAATGTAGAGGTTCATAATACTCTACGGGTAATGGCCAAAGTGGTGAGAATATTGGCCACCCAACTCAATCAACAAGTGAGTGCTCCCGAGAGTTCAAATGGTAAGGGGAGGGTTAGTGAGGCCAAGAGGGCCCGTGTAGAGGGTAAGTTACAAAGTCCCAAAGATAGAGGTGATGCCATATGTCCAACATGTGGTAAGATTCATAGAGGCCCATGTTTGAAGGATACCAATGCTTGTTTTGGTTGTGGAGAAGGGGACATAAAAGGAAGGATTATCCTCATAAACATAATAAGACTAAAGGAGGTGATGGTGGGATGACCAATCCCAAGTGTCAAATGTGTGGGAGAAACCATGGTGGCCTACGCTTGAGGAAGACTAATGCTTGTTATGGATGTAGTGAAATGGGTCACAATCTAGTTAATTGTCCATATGTTCGAAGGAAGTGTAGGGATGGCCGACCGTTTGATCGTAGTGGTCATGTTGATCAAGTGGCTCAAGGAGGGGATAAGTGCCCAATGCTGTTACAGGTAAGTTGAAGTTTCCTTGGCTTTGTTGTGCATGCATTGTTAGGCCTGGTGTGCCACTATTTCTTCTTTATTGTTTTGGTTGCTAGTAGGGCTTCTCGTGTGCCCAAGTTGTCATGCGGATCTTTGGTGTCCATCCTTTTGTTGGGTATATTGTTGCTAGAAGGTTTATACATGTTGATCCGAGGTTGTATTGCATTAGGTCTTTCTATCTGTCTTGTTGGAGTTGGTATGGTGAATCTTGACATCATTATATGGATGGAATGGTTGCATGTATGTTGTGTCTTCATGGGTGGTAGAACCCGTAGAGCTAGATCCTGTATCCCTAATGATCTTGTCCTTGAAAAGGGGGTAGGTCCATTTCATCTCATAAGGTACAATTGGTCTCTAAGGGGTTGCATTTATCATCTTGTGAGAACTGGAGGTGTTGAACCTAAGTTGTTTTGTTTATAAGATTGTTGTTGGTGGTAGATAAGGCCTTGAATGTCCTTTTTTGATATTGTGAATTTGGGGTGGTGTCATTTGGTTGGACTAGTGCACTGGCTATGCCTATAAGTGTCATGAATAAGATCCTTTATCCCCAACTCTAATAGGCTTATGGTCGGTTTGGTGATGATATGATAGCTCGTTTCCCTATTGCGGTAATGCATGTAAGTCATTTGAGGGTAAGTGATATCCCTAAGTGTCTTTTTTGACTAGGAGCGAACACTTTGAGTATTGGTAGAGTTTTTTGGTTGACTTATGTACCAGCTTTGTTTAGGGGTTTCATGAATAGGGTCTTAAAACCCTACCTTGACAGGTTTTGTGGTGGCCTCTAGTGGTATTTATAACTTGTGAACCATTTGGGGTTAGCGTTGCAAGTCTTGGGGGATGAGAGGTTGTTTACTAAATACGATAGGTGTGAGTTGAGGGTAAAAAGAAGGTGGTTATAACTCCTTAGGGATTATGACATGAGTGTACATTATCACCCCAGTAAAACTAATGTTACGGTCGATGCCCTAAATAGGGTGCCTATGAGTAGCCTAGCATATGTTGATGATGGTGGCAAAGGGGTGACTATAGAGGTCCATCATTTGGCTAGATTGGGGGTTAGGTTGGAGGAAGTCGAGCATGGTGGTGTTGTATTCGTGATGGTTCTAAATCTTCTTTGGTTTAAGAGGTCTAGATTAAGCAAGGCCTTGATTCCGCCTTATTAGAGTTGGAGGTTTTGGGTGAAAAGATGATAGAGTGGAGGCTGTCTCCCAAGGGGAAAATGGTGGTTTATGGTACCAAGTGGACTATGTGTGATTCAGGTTGACAATGTGTTTAGGGTTGTGAGTTCTTATAGAGTGTAGAGGAGGATTGGTAAGGTTGGTTAAAGATTGGAATTACCTATGGTTATGGTTTGTCCAATTTTTCATGCTTTTAGATTGAAGGGATGTGGTGGTGACTCTAGTGCTACAGAACTTGTAAGATTGTAGTTGTTATGGAGGATAAGTTACCTTAGGAAGAGGTCCCAGTAGACGTATTGGAAGGAAGGGTTGAAGAAGTTGATTAGTAAGGGTGTAGTGTTCATCAAGGCCCTGTGGAAGAATCATCAAGTCGAAAGTTTCTGTCGGGGAGCCGCAGCGGGCATGGAAAGGCGATATCCGTACCTCTTTCATTCTATTCAACCTTATGATAATATGTTGAACCCCTTGTGATTTCAAGTATTATGTTTCAGCCCTTATATCATGTGCATGCATCCATGTTCATGTTGACAAGTTCGTGACCATTTTTGACACTTATGTTGAGATTTTGAAAATGGTGTTTTAAATATATTATTGCATTCTTGTTGGGGCTAATTTGTTCATGATTACTCTTCTTATGTACATTTCTTCGACCATTGGGAACGAATGTACCCAAGGGGGAGATATTGAAACTCCCCACACTTTCCTAGGAATGCCCCCATAATCGTAATTCCATTGTATCTCAAATCGAGGATATTTAAACACCCCTCAACGTAGATCTGAAAGACCCTATGATGTATTTTTTTCAATATCTCAAAATCCATGCAGAATTTCACAAATCCAATCTCATATTCTTGATCTAAGTGCAAAATTGTGTGGAGGGACGAGTACCTACAAGGTAACTTTGTCCATGCCAAGAAAAAGAATTTTTGGTGAAATTTTGCAAAATAGTAGCTGTCCATGATGGGTCCGCGACGCAAACCTGATGCGGACTAGTTCAATTTCAGAAAATTGTTCTTTTTACTCCAGGGTAATTGGGTAATAATCCTACACCTATATACACGAAAATCCTTTATTCTTTAGCCGTTTTTATCCCTAAAAACTGACCTCAAATCTCATAATTCCTCTCTAATCTTCATCAAATTCTCCATCAATTCTCAAGGTTTTCAAGAAGTCTTGTTGAAATTCAAGGAAACCAAGTCAAGCCCCAAGTCCTCAAGATTCAAGAGTCCACGTCCTCCACCTATTTTGGGAACTGCTTTTGGACTATTTGATGACTATTTTTATGTATAAATATGGTAGGAATAGTTTGGTTGAAGTTGGTACAGGTTTTGAATTGTTGACGTCGAAATGTAGCGAAGGGACGTAATGTTATGTTGCCTACTTATATGCGGTGTATAATTGTTATGTGTTGTGTTTTGTGGGCTATTGTGAGCCTGTTATGGAACTAAAACAAGTTGGACATGATATGTATATGAGAATGTGTATTAAGAAATACGATTAGAGGTGGAAAGGTTGAAAGAATACTCTTAGGTTGATAATTGGATACGTGCTGCTTGTGCGTTATTTTTTATGAGATTGGACTGACAAGACGTGTTAATTAGCTTCTAATACTAGTTTTATCACTCACTCTCTTGTAGACAAATATTTTGGGGAAAAGGAGGTTACTTCGAGGTGATAACGAGGTCATACAACGAGGTATGTAAGGCTACTCGAGACATTACTTGACATGAAATCTAGATTCTTCCTTGGCACGTTGTCATTAGCCAAGCCTAGGGCCTAGATGTGACACGGAGAATGACAAGTCTGAAGACAACCCAAACAATGCTCTTGATCATAACATACATATATCATTGGTTGCAGAAGTTAAATAAACATAGAAAAGAATCAGATATAAAAAGGGAATCGGGACTAAGGGAAAATTCTTCATATACATCGAAACATAAGACAAGTCAAGCCTGATAGCATGAGTATATAAATCCAATAATGCCTCTACATTTAGAATGGAGCGGGGCCCAAGATACTCCCCGGGCTCACCCTCATAGTAATAAGTATTCAACATAAAGAAGAGTCGCAACATAGCATAAAATAAGTAGATATTGTCCTCGAAATTGAGGGCTCACCAAAGCTTGCTTCAAAGGACCAAACTAGCCACGTGGAGGAGGAGAATGATCAAATGGAACTCCTATCGTTACATGGTGATATCATATAAGCATAAAGTATGCATTAGTATATTTGAATGTACTAAGTATGTGGGATGCGATGCAGCAAAGATATACACCAATATAATCAGCATTCATAAGATATAGACATTAGGTACAATCTCAATATCTCATCAGTAAACATGCTTGTAAAACATTTAACTTGCATAAGACATATACCATACATGCATGTGGGAGGAGACCTTAACAGACATAGACCAATCAGCTACAACTTAGAATCCAAGGCATGACACCCTCCTCATTCTGGTGGACGGGCATGACATCCCTCGACTAGGTGAACAGGCATGACATCCCCCGGCTAGGTGTGGTCTACTTGCCAAGGTAAACCAAACATAATAAACATGATAAAGTGTACTAGATGGATCCACTAGCATAGCAAGGGTAATAAATAATCCTATGGTAGCATATAGTTTAGAGACAAAAGACTTTATATAAGGATCCCTTGAGTCGAGCCCCCATCTTAAGCCACAATCGGTGCTAAATCGACTCCCACAGAATACTTGAAATAATCATAACATTTATATCTTGTAAGAAACATGGAAAGATGACATGCGTAGCTCTTAAAACATGCTTGACCTCTAGTTGTGAGCCTAACTTGAACATGATAGTAAACAGTCATACACGAACCCTTGCTTTGACATGAATGGCTCACATGAGGTAAAATCTTGAAATACGGCTTAAGTTGATACTTGTAAAATCATAGATAATTTCATGAATTTAATATATACTTGAAAGCTCGTAGTCATCATGAAGTCACTTGACTTGTAAAACATATAAATAGCTTGAGAATCCTTGACTTGATTTCATCAAACACTTGGTGGGCACATGATTCTTATTCAAAAACATACAATTCAAGAGTGTAACAAGATAGGCTAATCAATTTAAAATGAACCCACCAATATTATAGTAAAACCCCAAATTTGGTATCATGAAATCCATCTCCAAAGTTCATCATAGTTCATGGCGTTCATAGCTCAAATTATTCATAGTCTCAATAGACAAAGATCAACTCTAAGTATAAGATTAAAATAGATATTCATGCATAATCAACAATATTTGACTAAACCCCAACATAATTTATGCTCATATTTCATAATAAGAGATATCCATAAGTAACACAACTTGGAATCATGCAGATTTTCATAAAAAGAAAGAATGGGTTCCATGGGTGAAAGTACCCAATGGATGAAACCCATATACCTAAATTTGGGGGTTCCTTGATGTAAACTTGGAGGAGGCTTAAAGCTTGATTGAGTTCTTGAGATCCAATGTGAGCTTGAAATCATTGGATTTGGATGGGAATTTTGATAAAGTATTGGAGAGGTTTTAGAGAGGGCTTTGAGTGATATAGAGTATAAAAATTGCTAAGTATGAGAGATTTCACATGTAAATGGTCATGGGGGTTCCTTGATGTAAACTTGGAGGAGGCTTGAAGCTTTGATTGAGTTCTTGAGATCCAATGTGAGCTTGAAATCATTGGATTTGGATGGGAATTTTGATAAAGTGTTGGAGAGGTTTTAGAGAGGGTTTTGAGTGATATAGAGTATAAAAATTGCTAATTATGAGAGATTTCACATGTAAATGGTCATGGGGCAAGGCCCTATGCCTTTGTGCTTAAATGAAACAATAAGGAAAAACCAACACCCGTCTGCGATGGGTCTGCGTCGCGGACCAAACGTGTACAACCATAATTTTCTGAAAAATTAGATAAAATTATTTTTTGTTACGGGTCTTCTAAAATTAGGGTTTACCCATTTTTCACTCAATTTTGCACCTGATCAAGAATATGAAGTTAGATTTTTCATATCACGCACGTATTTTGAGATATATTGAAATTACGATTATGAGCATTTTGAAGCACATTTGAGGCGTTTCACGGATAAAGACACTTACCAACTCCACCGTAACTAGTAACCATGTCTCCACTCCTTTACATGTTCATATGCTACCATAAATAGTCATTTTCAAATCTGCATACATATTTTGATACTAAGCTACATGGGTTCTTGTTGCTAATAAAGTTCATGAGTTATTTCATCTCATATGCATTTCATTATCTGTGTAACCTACTCTTTTCATTGTGGTATTGTTTTGTATAATTATTTACATACACATGCTATATTTATCGTCCTACAACTCTAATATTATGACCATCAAAAGAATCATCTCAAAAGTAATTGAAATATAACTTATTGATAGGTGGTATCCCGTGGGTAGAAGTATCACCTAGCATAGGTCGATCCCATATTATGGGGGTTATCCCTAGGGTGAAAGAAAAGCCCAGCATGGGTCGATTTCGATATGGATCTGCCGCTGTTTAGCTAGTCATTTGTATTATATTTTGTGACACAAATTATACAGTAAAGAAAGGTAAAGTAATAAAAAGGACAAAAAGTACATGATTTCGTAATATGACTAATGGTGGTCTTTTATCCTTACACTAGTGCATGATTTCATTTGAGTTCTTGCTTTATATACAGTACTTCCTTCCTTACATATTCAGTACATTATCTCATACTGACATCCCTTACAGGGGACCTGTATTTCATGTTGCAGGTACAGGAGCTAGTAGATCTCCCCTGTAGGAGTAGAAGATATCCAACTGTTGTTAGTGAGCTCTAGGTTGCATCGAGGCTTTGTGTGTCTATAGCTTATATTTTTGTATTGTATATTTAGTCATGAGGCAGGGCCTGTCCCGACCCTTATCAAATACTTTTCCTTATCTAGAGGCTTTGTAGACAATGTAAAGTAAAGTGTGGTCATGTCTCATACTTTAGACATCATGGTTCCAATGGCCTAGTGATATGCATTTCCTTTTGACTTGTTATTACTATCTACTTTCTTGAAAGCATGCCGAATATAGAAACCCCTTATAATATTTATAGAAAGTACATGTTGATTCTCCCGAGCCTTATCGACAACGGGTACTATTCCAACTTAATGGGACTTTGGGCATGATAGTAGTGCATCGTCTTGGTACTTTCCTTAGACTAGAGAGTTCTTTTTGAGCAACATGGTGAGTGGAGTAATATACGTTTAGACATTACAGATAAAGTCTCTGACGTAATTAATCACACCTAGAAATTGTTTGAGTTGCTTGATCATCATGTTGGTGTCGGGAAACTTGAGCAATTCCTAACAGATATGTGGCCCTTGATGGTATGCTCTATGAGGAAAATTCCTAAGAATTCTATTTCATACTTCATAAGAATCATCTTCTTCAAGGAGAGCATGATGCCATACTTTTTCACTAATTCATGAAATTGATGGAGAAGGGCATAGTGTTCCTCAGTAGTATCACCGAATGGCAGGATATCATCAATGTAGAGCAGTGATGTGTGGAGGTTGGGCTAGAAGATTTGGATCATGGCCTTTTGGAAAAGTCAGGATGTTGGTTTGCACCCAAACCACATGACCTTCCACTGGTACTGTTGGTTGGGTATGTAGAAGTCAATCATGGGCTTATCCTCAGGGTGTTACCTAGTTGCCAAAATCCTGACTTGAGACCAAACATCGAAAAGTAGGTGGCTTTGGCTAGTTGTGAAAAGAAAGTCAGCTTGTTCAAAATTAGGAACTTATCATACAGTAAGAAGTGATTGAGAGGCTGACAGTTAATGACTATTCAAAGCTATCCTCTCATCATTCGACACTCTTGTTGACATAGAATGCCTTACAAGCCCATTGTGAATCTAATGATTTGATCAGTCTAGTTTCTAGTAATTCTTCACATCCCTTTATGGAAAGCTGGAGATGTTGTGGGTTCATGCATGAAAGACTCGCCTTTTTTTGATTGATGTTCTCATTCTTCTTTGACGGGAGTCTGATGAAGAATTCTTCATTCAACCACATTGGTTTAGCATGTTTTTCATAAACACCTTATGGGAATTTGACACATGATTCCTTGATAAGCTGATGTTAAACACCCTTGATCTGCTCTTCTTCCGTCATTGGAAATAGCCTTGTGACAGTTGTATATGGCTTGAATTTATCTTTAAAGGCTCTGCTTTGCGTTCGAGCCTTGAGTCGATCATTGAACTACTTGTAGATGTCATAACGTATGATAATGTTACTCTTTAGGACGACAAATCCAAGTACTCTAGTTCAAAATTGTACTCCTGGGAAGAACTCAATCATAATTGGGTCTTTGGTGATGGCTCTACCAGTCAAGACTCCTTCAGAGGCAGGGTTGAAGTGTTTCGAGTGTGGGATCCCCTTCTCTTTAGGAAGGATATTGGGGTTGAGCATCGGCGATATTGCTTCTATCTCCATGAAGGCCATAACTTGGATTGGGTTAGGCTAGTTATATGGATATATTGCTAATTGGACATGGGTATTTCGACATGGGAGATCATGTTTACTTTGCCAGGTCAAGATATATGGAATACGACATCATTTGGTTAAGTATGGTCATCATCTTCTCTATGGCCATCGCTACGATCAGCGGTTGCATATGCTAACAGTTGTGCAGATCTTTGTGCCTTTCTTGAGTAGGGGTAATCTCCGGTGCGATATTTAGTTTTCCAGCAGATTTTGCATTTGTAGACCTTCCTTTGGAACTCTGGGCTAGCTAGTTGTTAGTGACTCATCCATTAGTGACACGAGAGATCATTCGAGTCTCTTTCTCTTTTTACACCATTGTTTCCATCTCTTCCATTGAGTATGGCATTAGGAGAGTTGGTAAGGTTCACAGGTTCTGTGGTTTGGCTGCATGCTTCACTGGGATCAAGTGTTGTAGCTCTATTGTCATGGCATGTAGAATTTCTACAACTATTGCTGGATGAATCACTGAGTTGTTCCACTAAATCATAGAACTCTTCTTTGCTTGACGAAGTATCCTCCTTGCTGGTATCACCATCTAGATATGGAGGATTGGTTCCATCAGCAACCTTCTGTTCAAGGATACACACTTGGGCTATGGCTTGTTTACCCTATAGCTTCATCACCAAGTCAGCCGCAATCCTTTGCCACCAAGATTACCATAAAATCTGTCCCCAAGTCAGCCGCAATCCTTAGACACACGCTTGCCACAAACTTTGACCCCAAGCCTGAAATAGAACTTCGGGAAGTAGGTGGCTTTGGTTAGTTATGAAAACAAGGTTAGCTTGTTCAAAATTGGGAACATATCATCCAGTAGGAAGTGATTGAGAGGCTGATAGTTGATGACTAGTCAAAGCTTTCCTCTCATCGTTCGGTACGCTTGTTGACATAGAATGCCTCACAAGCCCACTGTAAATGTGATGGTTCAATCAGTCTAGTTTTCGGTAATTCCTCACATTCCTTTTTAGAAAGTTGGAGATGTTTAGGGTTCATGCCTGAGTGACTCGCCTTCGTTGGATTGATGTTCTCATTCTTCTTTAACAGGAGTTTGATGAAGAATTCTTCATTGAACCACAATGGTTTAGCATGCTTCTTTATAAACACCTTGTCGGAATCGACACATGATATCTCGATGAGCTATCGTTCAACATCCTTGATCTGGTCTTCTTCCGTGATTGGAAATACCCTTATGACGGTTTTATATGGCTTGAATTTATCTTTAAAGGCTATGCTTTGCATTCGAACCTTGAGCCTATCATTGAACTACTTGTAGAAGTCGAACCCTATGATAATGTTAGTCCTTGGGATGACAGATCCAAGTATTCTAGTTTGGAATTGTACTCCTAGGAAGAACTCAATCATGATTGGCTCTTAGGTGATGGCTCTAATAGTCAAAACTCTTTTAGATGCAGGGTTGAAGTGTTTCGAGTGTGGGATCCATTGCTCCTTAGGAAGGATGTTGGGGTTGAGCATCGACACTATTGTTTTGTGGCAATGAAAGCCATAACTTGGATTGGTTTGGTCCACTTATATGTAAATATTGCCAATTGTACATGAGGAGTTTCGGCATGGGAGATTATGTTTAGTTTTTCAGGTCAAGATATCTGGAATATGACATCCTCTGGTTGAGTACGATCATCATCTTCTCTGTGGCCATCGCTACTATAAGCGTCTGCGTCTTCTAATAGCTGTGCTGCTCTTTATGCCTTTCTTGAGTAGGGGTAATCTTTGGTGCAATATGTAGTTTTCCAGCAGATTTGTCATTTGTACACCTTCATTTTGGAACTCTGGGCTAGTAGGTTATTAATGATTCATCCACTAGTGACACGAGAGTTTATTAGAGTCCCTTTCTCTCTTTACACCGTTCTTTCCATCTCTTCCATTAAGTATAGCGTTAGGAGTGTTAGTAAGATTCACCAAGTTCTGTGGTTTTGTTGCATCAAGAGTTGTGTCTCATTATCATGGCATGTAACATTTCTACAACTATTGCTGGATGAATCGCTAAGTTGTTCCACTGTATCATAGAACTCTTCTTTGCTTCACGAAGTATCCTTCTTGCTGGTATCACAATCTACACGTAGAGGATTGGTTTCATGAGTAACCTTCTGTTCCAGGCTACACACCTGGGCTTATGGCTTATTTACCCAGGGCTTCATTACCAAGTTAGCCGTTATCCTTTGCCACCAAGATTACCATAACCTCTGCCCCAAATCAGCCGTAATCCTTAGCCATCACGCCTGCCACAAGCATAGTCCCCAATCCAGCCGCAATTCTTCATCACCAAGTATCCACACCTGTAGCTTACCCACCTACTTGAAAGCTTCCTACGAGTAGCTTGCGCCCCTGCTTGCATACTACCAACAAGTAGCTTACCACCATCTTGCCAATGTCTACAAGTAGCTTAGACACCTGCTTGCAGCTACCTACAAGTTGCTGGCCCACCAGCTTACACATGCTGTCACATGCCAACATTATGGTTTTGTTTTATCTTTTGTTTTAGCAGGCTCCTTTCACATGTTAGGTGGGGCCCAATTTGAATAAATTAGGCGAGAATAGTTTGGTCGTGATAAGGCTTACTATTTTTAGAAAGGTCTTCTATTTTTAGAATAAGGTGGGGCCCATCAATTCCTAAAATGGTGTGCCACATGTGATAATGTTTTTTATTTTAGAGTTGGTTTGGAAGGCGAACCTTCTCCTATAAAAGGGAAGCTAGGTCCTTAGCAGAGGGACAAGTGATAATATCCATGCTCCAATTAAAAAGCCGGCACTGTCAGCAATTAACCTAAGTAAAGGTTAGGATCGAATCCACAGGCAATACAGGGTTTGACTACGAGAATTCACTATCAATCATTTCAAGTGTCTTCAACTAAAATCTCTAAATGGAGGGGGGTGTTTGGTGATTCAAAAACAAAGTAAAATGAAAATTATACTACGATGCGAGAAAACACTCAATTTTAGGGACAACATGGAATTGTGTTCCCCATGGTTCGTTGACTTGATTAACCTAAATAACATAACTACAAGTAGAGAATCGCATGCAGGATAGTAACTTAGGTTCTTCCAGCCCTCTTGTCATGATAAAGGTCGAATTTAACCATGGCGCTTGGTCAGTAACCATGGCATGCCAACTAACTATTACCTATTGTCCCAGTTAACCTCCCCTTGGTTAGGTTTGGTTAATTAGACAAGAACACATAAACCTAAGCCTGTCATCTATTTCTCTTTTCCTATTCGTCACTACCTTGGTCGGGATCGTGATAGTAGGCGGGGTTTGGTGTTGGCCACCACCAAACAACAATCATACCAAAGAGAAATAGACAATACATGCAAAACTCCAATCATACAAATGCATTAACCTTGGTTATCTCAAGTCAAATACCCATGGTTCCCACAACCCCAGGTTGTGGGTGCCTATCTACTCATGGCGAAGGCAAAAGTAACAAAAATGCACTTAAAAGACATAATTGAGAATTTTACCAAAAGCAATGAAGATTGAAGAAACCACAAGTTGCAAACCACAAGCTTGATAGATTGATGATAAGCTTAATGCAAGATTCGCAATCCCCAAAATTGGGTTTTCCAAGAGAAAATGATAAACTAAGCTAAAAACCTAAAAGTTTCCTGGAGAGTATATTCAAAGATGATGTTTTCTACTCAAATTTGAATCTCCCAAAATAAAACCCTAACATAAAGTATTTATACTATTTACAAAATAACCCTAAAAATTACACAGAGGGATAGTTGACAGCTGGTACACCTCGCATGTAAGACTCATAGGGTGACCTAGAAGTCGTAATCGGGGTCTTCTATCAGGTTCTTGGCATCTTGGACTCAACTGGTATGACCCACTGGTACGAGTCGTAGCTTGGGCTACAACTCATATTTTTCTCTAGTAGTCTAGGCCCTCCATTATTGATCCAAAGTTTGGGCTCTCTAATTCCTACTACGAGTAGACCTATATGAGTCGTAGTGAGACTTATAACTCGTAGGGTGGCCTCGTAGTGTTGACCTCCACTTAGCATATTTCTTATTTTTTGTCTCTGTTTCGTGCTACTATAGCACCCTATGACTCATAGCTTGGGCTATGACTCGTAGGTAAACTCGTATGTCCTATGCTTCAGTAAACTCTGCAACTTTTCTCCAAAATCATGCTAACCTAACTTTTCTGCAAGAACAACACAAAAGTAGATAAAAACCATAAAAAGTTACATTAAGAACTCACAAAATATATTGTTTTAGGCATCAAATGTGTTGCATTTTGGTAGCACATCAATACCGTCAACTTAGAATTGTTGCTTGTCCTCAAGCAACGACTCAATCTATACAAACAATGAGAAATACATAGCAGCTATACCAATGGCATATGCATCATTCACTCCAATCCAGGTACTCATTTATCATTTTCAAAACAAGATAGTAAAGCTACTAAGCCCAACAAAAACATGATAATGAATCTGGTAACCCAACTATGATAAGCCAGGAGTATCAACCATCCACAATCACTGGTGTAGCCATATGCTAATCATGTAGTGCAAATTCCCTCACAGAATAGAAGTCCCGCTCGCTCACTCAAGAAGCATTTAGAATTCAGGGACTGAGAAAACATTCTCACTATCGTAATTGAAATTCTTGCACAATGATTAACACCATAGGCTTGCTCTATACTCATCTTTTGGCTTGGTGACAAAGTGGATTTGGATCACTTTAGGTCTGAAGGGCTTGTAACATAGGTTCAGGGGCTTTGGTATGGAACTTTAGGGAAGTAGTGACTAAAGCTATCTTTCAACCATGTTTACCAACACTTTGACTTTCATAACCCAACCTTTTTTGTTAAATCCACACTTATTCTCCTATTTCAAACTTTTCTCGAGTGCTTTCTTTCTATTTTCAGCTGTTGCCTTATTTCTGAACTCAACTCTTGCAACTTTTTCTCAAGGCACTTTTCTTTGCTTTTCCTTCACTCTGCTAATGATTTTTCATTTCTTTCTTTACTTCCCAACAAACCACCTCATTGTTATACTTTACCACAATAAGGGTCACCCTCAACTTAGGCCTTTAGCCTAAGGTGAAGTACACAATCTCTATTCCCCAAACCAAGGCCACAATTTGTAGCCACCCTCAACATAGGCTTTTAGCCTCAATTAAGGTTCATTTGTTCAAGGATAGACTAGGGCCAATATCTAGGTATTTCATCAAACAAGGTTAATCTAGCAAGGTGTCAATAAAAGAATGAGTAAATGAGAAGCTTAAAAATTTGGAACAAGGGATTCACTCACCCATTTGGCAGGTCATTTAAGCTAAAACTAGGTTCACTCAAAGAACAAAGGCCTAAGATCCTTTCCAAATCAACCACATCATAAAACTAATCTTAGAGTACTAAGGCAAGTTCTGACTCCATACAAGATGCATGAATGAAGCAAAATAAGGTCACAACACACATGGGATTGCACCCACAATCAAGTATAGACTTATAGGTCATACTTCAAGCCTCAACTTACCTTATACATTATCAAAACAAACATCACTAGATCAGCAAATGCATGAATGCATCAATAATCACAATCTCAAAAATTTTGAGGGGTACCTGATTTTTCAAATCATTCAAAAAGTATTTAAAGTCTATGTGTATGCCTATAGATAGTCACTACTATGAATTCACAAATTATCTACACCACTTAAACATGCCGGTTCAGCAAAAAATTAAGCATCCACAAGAAAAAAAATCACAGCAAGAAAACCTTGGGATCAAAAATAGGGAAAGTTATGGACTCAAGGCTACTCAAACTTCACCTTAATCCATAACTTCCCACACCCCACCAAAATAGAATACTTTGTCCTCAAAATAAAGACAAGAATGAAAACCAAACACAATAACACACACATATATATATATATATATTAAAAATTTAAAACTAACATTAAAAAAATAAGTAAAAACAACATCCAACATAAAAATATTTTAACAAATCCAAAAACCAACATAATAAAAAGATTATCTAACAACAGAACAAAGTATCCATAATGACAAAATAAGAATTGGGGTTAAAATAAGGTGTCAAACATCATGGTGCATCAAGCACTGGTCTTTGGCTAGTCTGTGAGGTCCTGGGTCACCATCTCCTACACAGCAATCTGGGTGCTGTACATGAACTACCCTCTCCATGTGAATGTTGCTGCTCCCTATCTCTCTGTATGGCCCCCAACAAGATCGACTCCTGCACCATATCCTCTGGTCGGATCCTCCATCGGGGCTGCTTGGTCATCAGGTCGAGGACTCTTCTGGCTCATCTTTGGATCATCTGTCTCGAGGGGCCTCTTCCCATTAGCATGTGGGTGGCCAGCTAGCCAGTCAAACACCTCATCACCTGCCAGTGCTACTCCTTAGTCACTGCACTCATGTCAGCAGGCCTAGCACCCTCAAGTCTCTAGTGGACTCTCACCTTGAAAACATCTACTCGGGCATCCACCGCCCTAATTCTCTCATTTACCAATGCACGGGTGAATACCTTCATCCTCTACTATGAGTCCCTCATGCTCTGGCTGACCCAAGGTCTGACCTGTGTTGCTAAAGCCTGTAGCCTGGACACCATCGTACCCACCCGGCGCAATAGTGCCTAACAAATAACAGTAGAGATAATAGAATCAACCTATAATGTAGTTGTTGCTGGTGCTGGAGTACTGGATGATAGCGTGGACTCAATCTCAACAGCTGGCGTAGGCTCTGTAGAAGCTGGGGCAGTGCCGGTAGTGGCTGGAGGTGCACTATGAGTCTGAGGCTCTACCGGGAATGGCTATGGAATAACTGGAGGAGCTGCTCATGGTAAGGCCACAGGGTTCTCCTTAGTCTTAATCAGGCTGGGATCCATGGTCGTGTGGCCTTTATGTGCTAGTCCAGGTGGGGGTCAATAGGAACACCCGCTACACTGCACAGACAATGAGTCAAAAACAGGAAATGGCAGTGAGGTGTTAGTCCGGATGGCTGACTCGTGGATCTGCTCCAATATGATCTGGGCCCAGTCTATTTCATAACCATCTAGAATGTTGGGTAATAACACAACCTGCTCCAAGGTGATCACATTATCCGTTAAAGTGGGACGAATATGCCAACGGATAATAGACCACCAAAACTTTGCCCGGAAAGAGAGGTGGTCTTTCACTTAGGATCTGCGTGGTTTGTAACCCATGTCGGCTCGAAACCCTCCTCAAAAAGCTGACAATATATTGTTGAAGCTCTGTCCTTGCCCCAATGCCCTTCCCAGTCATAGCTCTCCTCATCTTGTCAATGCCTCCCTTATGCTATGCAGTAGACTGAGGCACTCTATAAGTGGGCCCAAACTAGATCCGTCGAAAAGTCTCCTCCTAAATAGGAACTTTTCTACCCCAGACTGGCACCACCCGTAATCTCAGCTGCTCAATCGGTTTCTTGTTCTTTGGTAACCCTTGTCGGAGTGTAGTAAGATACGCCACATAAAACTCATAGACCACATAAGGGGCATACTTGCCAAGCTGATGCATAGTCCATCGTAGCCCGTGTCTGTCTGTCTGTCTCTTCGTCTAATCCTGGCACCTTATACAAACCTGAGTCGTTCAGTCTACACTCTTCATGAAATTGCCTCATTAGTTTGCCCTGGCCCTTAGGCTCTATAACCCCTTGTCATATATCTCTTTCATCGCTGGTACACACCATCTGCGGTAGGCTGGAGGCTGTGACTGGACTTCTTCCTAATAGGTTAGGGAGGTGCTCTCAGATTCTGACTCTGACCCTGAGTGTGTGGGGGTCATCTGTGGTAGGTTGCTATCAGGCCCATGACTTCCATAGGAGTCTGCGTTGTACGTGCCCGGGTCTAAGGTTTGTTAGCTTCGGGGTCTATCCTGACCATGTGAACTTCTAGAGACCCCTCGGATCTCTCCGCCTTAGAAGATTCGTCAATCAACCTCCATTGAAATGTTTAGATTGCTCGTTCACTCTTTGGAGGCATTTTATCTGCAAAACAACCACATAATAACATGTGAGCTTCAATTTGTTTGACTAATCAATGATCACAAAGCAAAGAACAAGAAACAAAACCCCTTAAACAGAAGAAAAATCTTTGATGCAATTGCAGGTTTGCGGATATGAGTACAGTTACGACTCGTAGGGTATCCCACGAGTCATACACTGGCCTCGTAGTATCAAGATTTCTTACAAAAGTGCAGTCTGAACTCAGATACGAAGAGCAGTTACCACCCGTAAGGGAGACTACGAGTCATAGTCTGGCCTTGTACCTATTTCCAGAGATATTTTTAAGAACTTAGTCAGGATTATGAGACCCTCACTATGAGTCGTAACAGGTATTACGAATCGTATGTGGGTCTCATATGAGAAACATGAAGAAAGCACAAGTGACTGATTCTTGCTACGAGGGACCACTATGGTTCGTAGGGGAGCCTACGAGTCGTAGGAGGGCCTTGTAGCTGAAAATAGAAGACACCAGTAGTGTCTAACAAATTCCCAGAACAAGCTCAAACAAGAAAAACAAACTTAGGAATTGACAACTAAAATAGCAATACGATATATTTGACACATAAATAGTCCCAAAATGACATCAGAAAGTTAAAGCAACCATTATCCCTAAGAATTGATGTCAGTTCCTCATTGTGTCGATCAAAACCAAGGGCAATTTCATATCAAGACTCACAATTTTATCAACAAAACATTCCATTGAAATACAAGAGCAATACAAATACTTTCACTCAAGTCCAACAGGCTATGGCATATAAAACACGCCCACACCTCCTAAATTTCGATTCCGAAGAAAATCCTCACAATGGTCGGGCAACAATTAAACACTACATTCTATGGACCAACAATTTTCACATTTATAACCACCCACTCAAGGATTTTGAACAAGGCTTGACTTAAAGCATGATCTTTCAAAGCAATACAAACCCTAGGTTTTCATGTCTAGGTCTCCACATCACCTCATGGGCATGAGTATTCATGGCTAAAACAAGCGTACGATCATACCAAGAATGAACTCACCACAATAGTGCATTTTTTCAAAAATTTAACGACGAAGCTTACCAATCCATAAAAGAAATTAACCAAGGCAACAGAGACAGAAAACCATGTCAAAACCCTTGAAAATAGTAACCTCACCCGAATTCTTGCAGGAAAATGACGTTGGTAGCCACGATTTTAGTAGAAAAAGTGAACAGGGAGAAGAATAGGCGATTTTCATCGATATTAGGGTTGGGGGAATGAATAGTTAGGGTGAAATTTGATTTTGGCCCCTTTTTAAATGAAATTGGGTCAACATTTTAAAAACTATAGATTGGAGCTACGAGACCCTGACTATGAGTCTTAGGGTGCCCTATGACTTGTATGTCCCGATCTCATAGTAGACCCAACACTTGTGAAAATTTAAAATGCATACTTGGGCACTATGAACCCCACTTACGACTCGTAGGATACCTTACAAATTGTAAGGTTGGCTCGTAGTGTGTGTGCCAACTTCTGATACTCACTATTTCTCTCTACGAAGCATAACTACTAGTCGTACTGGTGACTATGACTCGTAGCCCTGCTCTAAGAAGCTGCTACAAGTGCCATTATCTCACTTCTTCAGTTCTTTGATTTCCACCTGCAAACCAAGTCTCAAAAGCACAACAAACTTCAAAATATTACAACTGCATCAATGTTTTCCAACTTAAAACAAATACACACCATACTATCTAAAATGCCAACAAACAAACATGCTTAAAAAAGACAAATATTTATAAAAAATGCATGGATTGCCTCCCAAGAAGCGCCTTGCTTAATGTCGTGGCTCGACTTTATCATCATCTTTCATCAACAATCATCAAGAGTCCACACTTCACTCTTAAACTAGTCCGGGTGATTCATGGATTTGCAGATATCGAACATGACCTCTGCATCATTTATCCTGTACCGAAGTTCACCTGTATCCATATCCACTAGGGCTCTCCCAGTGGCCATAAATGGTCTTCCGAAAATAATGGGGACCTCAAAATAAACCTCACCAATCAAGGATCAAAAAATTCGCAGGAAAGATAAATTTATGAACTTTAACAAGCATGTTAAGAAGCATTCCTTCCCGCTTTTTGATAGTTCAATCTGCCATGAGCAATCACATTCTCGTTGGGGTAGGAGTACCAAGCCCAAGCTTTTTGAATATGGCAAGGGGCATTAGATTGATGCTAGCTCCTAAGTCATACAATGCTCTTGCGAACTCAACATTACCAATGGTGCAAAGGATGGTGAATGCACCGTGCTCCTCTCATTTTTGAACAAGGCATTTGATCGCGATTACACTACATTATTGGAGTTCCTCTGAGAGCTCTTGACTTAAAGTGTGTTTCTTTGTCACCAAATCCTTCATATACTTGGCATGCCCGGACATCTTCTCCAAAGCATCTAGAAGAGGAATGTTGATGGATAGTTGCTTCAACATTAAGAGGAAGTATTTGAATTTACCCTCCTCTTCCTTTTTCTTAAGCCTTTTAGAGAAAGGAGGAAGAGTCTTTGGAATTGACTTCAATTTTTCGTGCTCCCTTACCTCTTTTGTTTGCATCCCGGCAATCTCCGGACCTTCTCCATCAATCACAGCATCAACTACCAAGAACCTTCTCATCATCTTCATCCACAATTACCGATCTAGGGGGATCTATGGTACTTTTGCCACTCTAAGTCATGACTACCATGCAATGCCCTTCATTTTTAGGATTTTGAACCATATTGCTTGGTAAGTTGCCCTTTTGGCGTTGGTTCAATTGCGAAGAAACTTTCCCAAATTGTTGCTCTAGTTGCTTAATTGCAACCGAGTGAGACTCTATTTTTTGGTTAATACTTGAGATATCCTCTTTCATACCCTTCAAGGTCTCATCTTGGTGATCGGTTCTCTTCAACAACTTGTCAAACATCTCTTAAAGCCTAGAAGTGCTTGGGACGGCATCACAGTTGTGGGGAGGCACATAAGGACCATTCTTATAACCATCTCTTCTACCCTCTTCTGCATCAGACATCCTCTTTCTTTCATAGTAACCACCTCAGTTATCTCTATAAGCACCATCATGGTTGTAGTTCCCACCTTGATTCCCGGAACCTTACCTCCAAAAGTCCAAAGTGGAGAGTTGAGGATTATTCCGAAAACCTGCTACTTGATTACTCACAAAACAAACATCTTTATTAAAGAATGCATCTTTATAGATGGGAGCCTTTGGAGATTGGTGAGTGACCGCTTTGACACTAACTTGGTTTTGCTTCAAAACCAAGTCCATGCTTGTGCAAAGTTGAGCAAGTTGCTCCATGATCTCTTCATTGACCTTTGCTTGCTCATTGTTGGTGTTGACTGCACAAAAAGTCTTCATCGCACCTCGTTCTCATTAACCCCATGCTCTATTGATTTTAACTACTTGCTCCATCCCTCCGGCTATCAATGCAAAAGGTTGGTCAAGAAACATGCCTCCCATGATTGTGTCGGTGCAAGCTTCAATTTTCTCATCAAGTGCCCGATAGAAAATCTCAACCAAGGAATCATCAACATTTTTATGATCGGGGACTATCCTCAAGTATTTGGTAAATCTCTCCCATGTTGTGCTAATAGAGTTACCTGACAATTGCTCAAAGTTGTTTATTTGATCCTTGAGCTTTAACTTCTTAGATCTTGGGAAATATGTTTCAAGGAACACTCACTAAAGCTCTGCCCAACTTGTTATTATACCCGAAAGAAGCTTAGACAACCACACGGCTACATTCCCAGTTAGGGAAAATAGGAACACTCTTAAACCAACGGCATCAAGAGAAAGATTTTGTGTCCCCATGACACTCTTGCAAACAAACACCACATTATGGAGACGACGGTAGGGATCCTCTGAGGGTAGCCCTGTGAATAATCCGCGGTTTTAGAGCAATTTAAGTAATCCACTCGACACCGAGGACTTAGCATCTATCGTTAACTGAGGCAACACTATTGGACCAGTAACGTCCATGGCCATAGGGTTCGAACGATATTGGTTCTATCCATAAGAGTTTTCTTTTGAGTCCCTAAGTTATGGCCTATTATCCCATAGTGGTGGATTCTCCTCTCTTCCCATATCATCATTCATATTTATATCATCCTCAACCGCGATATCTTCATACACTTGAATCATTCTTCTAAAGAATAGATGGATCCCCAAATTATTCGGAGTTAAGGATTGCTTTGGCTCCTTGTATTGGGCATACAACCTAGTACATCCTGCAATTAAAATGAAACAAAAAAACAAAAATAAAAGTGAATTACAAGAGAGTTTAAAAATTAACACTAGAACTAACTAATAGTGAAATCACGTCAAAACCTAGTCGTATTGCCCAGCAATGATGCCAAAATTTCTGATGATGTTCACGTTCCAATAAGAAAGCTGCTGTTGTCAACAATTGACCTAACCAAAGGTTAGGATCGAATCCACAGGGAATACAGGGTTTGGCTACAAGAATTCGCTATCAATCATTTCAAGTGTCAGTAACTAAAATTTGTAAATGGGGGATTTAGTGATTCAAGAACAAAGTAAAACAAACACTATACTACGATGTAGGAAAACACTTAATTTTAGGGAAAACTTAGGAATTTTACTCTCCATGGTTTGTTGACTCGACTAACTTAGAAAACATAAATACAAGTAGAGATTTGCATGTAGGACGATAACATTAGGTTCTTCCAGCTCTCTTGTGAAGGTGAAGGATGAATTTCACCATGGCGCTTACCTGGCAACGATGGCATGCCAATTAACCATTACCTATTGTCCCAGTCAACCACCCCTTGGTCAGGTTTGGTTGATTAGACGAGAACACATCAATCGAATCTTGTCATCTAGTTCTCTTTTCCTATTCATTACTAACTTGGTCGGGATCATGATAGTAGGTGGGGTTTGGTGTTGGCCACCACCAAACAACAATCATACCAAAGAGAAATAGACAATACATGCGAAACCCCAATTATAGAAATGCATGAACCTTGGTAATCTCAAGTCAAATACCCATGGTTCCGACAACCCCATGTTGTGGGTGCTTAGCTACTTATGGCTACGGCAAAACTAACAAAAACACATTTAAAAGACATGATTGAGAATTTTACCGAATGCAATGAAGATTGATGACACCACAAGTTACAAACAACAAGTTTGATAGATTGATGATAAGCAAACAACAAGATTTGCAATCCCTAAAATTGGGTTTTCGAAGAGAAAATGTAAACTCAGCTAAAAACCTAAAAATTGCCTTGAGAATATATTTAAAGATGATGCTTTCTGCTCAATTTTGAATCTCTCTAAATAAAACCGTAACTTAAAATATTTATAGTATTTACAAAATAACATTAAAAATTACACAAAAAAGACAGTTGGCAGCTGGTACGCCTCATAGGTACGACTCGTAGGTGACTACAACTCATAATTGGGGTCTCGTATCAGGTTCTTAGCATCTTTGAACTAACTGGTACGATCCATTGGTACGAGTTGTAGCTTGGGCTAATACTCGTATGCTCCTGTCGTAGTCTAGGCCTTCAATTGTTGATCCAAAGTTTGGGCTCTCTGATTCCTGCTAAAAGTATACTTATACGAGTCTTAGTAAGACCTATGCCTCGTAGGGTTGACTTCCACTTAGCAGATTTCTTATTTTGGTCCTCTGTTTCTTGCTGTGATAGCACCCTACGACTCGTATCTTGAGCTAAGACTCATAGGTTAACTCCTATGCCTTATGCTTCAGTAAAATCTGCAACTTCTCCCCAAAATCATGCCAACCTGACTATTCTACAAGAACAACACAAGCGCACATAAAAACCATAAAAAGTCACATTACGAACTCACAAAATATCTTGTTTTAGGCATCAAATGTGTTGTATTTTGACAACCATCAACAAGCTTAACTTGCCCTAAAGCACAACTTAATCTCAAGCTAACCGAGTCCCAATCTTTCTTTCAAGAGTCCTTAGTCTAGAGTCTAGAGTCCAAGAGAATATCCTTAGGAAATTCTCTCAAAGTCACTACACTTTTGTAAATACAATTTCTGTCTAAATTATATGATTGTTGTCTAAACTTCCTCTTGTTCTTCTCTCTTTGGGGGAATGGGGGTGGGGATGAGTTTTTTGATTTTGTAGTTTGATGGAGCAGGGAAGGGTCTAAGGTGACACTCTAACGAGCTCTGCACATCGAGAAACCGATGTCTAGGTAGGTTACACAATATCAATTAGGCACTACTACAATAGTTAATATTTGCCCTTATGCTGCTAATTGTTCCTACAATAGCCTTGGGAAATACAACCAAGCAACATAAAATGGTATAGCTAGTAGGAGACTTGAGGAGAGCTAAGTTAAAAGGGCGTTGTATCAAAGCTCATGTGGAAAGCCTAGAAAAGAAAAAAAATGAAGTGTGGATTATTGCTTGGTCGGTAAAGTTGCTGTTGTTCTCGATAACCTAGTGGGCTTGGGATGGCATGCCGCTTATTATGGAAGAAATCACTGAAAACATTATTGTAGTGGTGCCTGAGTCGATCTTGCATGGAATATAGTGCTTCACCACCTGTATCAAGTCAGAGCCATCGGGGGCTTAATCCCGCCAGTCCTGTCCATGGTGTCCTTTTACCCTCCTACTCACCTTATCCCACCCTAATGGTATCAGAGCCGTCCCCTTCTCTGTCCTGGAGGGAGGAACGAGGTCTTCATAAGGTCTATCTCTCGTGTTACACTGCTAACTTTACTTATTCAGTCATTTACTTTCAGTTGTATGCTTACTTCCAGTTTGTGTGTTTACTTTGAGTCAATAGCTGTGAAAGAAAACTCTCCATACTCTTTAATTCTAGTTTGTATGTTTAAATTCTTAGTCTTTAGTCATAAATCTTTCTACAATCTTTACATAAATATTTTTGAGTGTCTTTCTTAGATATTTAGAAAAAATATCAAGTATGTCCATAGAGCTTTAGAACAAATAAGTGTGTCTCTTTATAGTCCAAAAAATCCAAAAATATGTCTATTTTTGAGTCCTTACCATCTTTGTGTAGTTCTTGTAAATCTATGTTTTGACCTTCGGAGTTGAGTCTATGTAAGTCCTTTTCTAAGTTAGAGATAACTCCTACCCAGAGCAAAATTCTCTCTTGAAAATATGACTATCTCTATGAAGTAGACGTGTCACCCTAAGAAAAGATAATATCATCCACATATCTTCCTCTACTAAACCCATACTTTGCCTTTGCCAACAGGACTTGTAATCCTTAGTACAAATCCGCTCCCTAGTCTAGCCAAAACCCAAATGAGTGAAGGAATATGTTCCTGCCTCAAAACTTGACTAGCACCCAATTCCTGCAACCTAAGAAGGAGAGTTCATCACCTTGCAATTGCCAGAGAAATTTCCACGCCGGTGGAAAAGCTTGGGGTTCACCCATATCCATTTTGGTGCTGTCAGAGTTGCATTGACGTATCACGGGAGAAAAGGCCAGACTGTAGCAATGTGTCTTTCCCTCTTGGATACCCGATACAATGA
Organism: Solanum medicagineum; assembly: GCA_026153255.1. Lineage (NCBI taxonomy): Eukaryota > Viridiplantae > Streptophyta > Magnoliopsida > Solanales > Solanaceae > Solanum > Solanum medicagineum. The sequence goes on from JAPFFP010046019.1 coordinate 27,227, forward strand.
GTACCAACATGTGAATTTGGGAACCTCATAAATCACCCTCAATGCCGGCACTATGTTCATCACGATCTATCCCAAGTTCAGTATGTCCGTGCACAATCCGTACCTTACGTTATGCGTTGAAGACCCAAGTCCAGATACTCGAAGCTCCATAAGCTAGAGATGCTACCCAAGCTACTCACACTACCAGCTAGCTTGGTGAGTTCAGGAACGTGGCATGGGCCTCATGCTCCCAGGTAGTAACAATTCCTTATTGCTATATGTCGATGCCACCAAAGGAACTACCAGATGTGCTTTGTTATCAAGACAGATACATAGGGATAAACTTCTAAGGCTTATTCTTGAGTCTTGGATCACCAAGTATAAGGAGTTGAGAGACCATCCTTAACCTCTCTTACATGATGAACCATGCACTAAAAAAGTCCATGATAACACACATCCCATCAATTCCAATCAATCCACCCATACAGTTCTGTCAGTCCGCATGCCCCAAGTACCCATAAATCATTTAGGTGATATGGACCCTGACACTATTTCTTGGTTGCTCAGTTCCACTAGGACTGAACAAGATTGGATACAGCAGTTCGACCATGGCAGATGTGCTGCAAACCGGTTCAAATGTCCTTTTACATGACATACTCTGTGAAACCTCAACTATGACTGCCAAGGATGACAAGAAGAAGAAAAGAGTGATGACGACACTTTACCAAGGAGCGAAAGAGGAGGAAGAAGTGAAAGGGAATTCAAGAAGAGATACGATGAAGGAGATCTGTGTGTTGGTTCTCTTAATCGTCTGAGCAAATATGACTTCCTACTTTCATATACACCTCAAAACCTTTCCACCTCAACTACTCCACCGAAACTTGACACCACCACAGAAGAGCCTGTACCACCACTGTCCATGATATCACCTACAATCTCCAGTCACAAAAATAAGCTCTCCTTATACCAAATGCTTGAAAAGGATAACCTAAGCAAAGCTCCAGATTTCTTCAAGAAAACTGTACTCTGGAGAACAACTTGATCACCCCAGATCAAGCAATAACCCAAGTGTGTAGCCTGGAATAGAAGGTTGTTGATGGAACCAATCCTCCACGTCAAGACGGTGATACAGTAAGGAGGATACTTCATCAGGCGAAGAAGAGTTCTATGATGCAATTCAACAGCTCAGCGATTCATCTAGCAATAGCTCCATAAATGCCAAGCGCCATGATAATAAAGGCACAACTCTTAATCCCAGCGAAGCATGCAACAAAACCACCAAACGTGGTCCACCTTACAAACTCTCCAAATGCTATACTCGATGGACGAGATGGAAACAAAGGCGTAAAGAGAGAAGAAGGCTTGAACGATCTCTCGCGTCATCAGAGGATGAATCATCAACAACTAGTCAGCTCGGACGTTCCAAAAGAAAGGTCTACATATGCAAAATATGTTGGAAAACTATGCATCTCACAAGAGATTTCCCTTACTAAAGAAAAGGCACAAAGAGCATCATAGCCATTAGCAGATCCAGCCGCTGATAGCAGCGATAGCCAGAGAAAATGATGACCGTATCCAACCGGAGGATGTTGTATTCCAGACATCTTGACTCGATGAAGTCAACATCATCTTATATGCCAAAGCACCCCATGTCCAATTGGCAATATACCTATATAATAGGACCAAACTCTAAGTTATTGACTTCATAGACATAGGAGCAGTAGTGTCGATACTCAACCCCAAAATCTTTCCTAAGGAGAAGTAGATCCCATACTTTTTACACTTCAGCACTACCTCTAAAGGAGTCTTGGCTATTAGAGCCATCACCAAAGTCCCAATCATGATTGAGTTTTTCCCATGAGTATAGTTTCGAACTAGAGTACTTGGATTTGTCGTCCCAGGACTGACCTATCATAGGGTTTGACATCTACAAGCAGTTCAATGATCGACTCAAGGTTCGAACACAGGGCATAGCCTTTAAAGATAAATTCAAGCTGTATACAACCATCACAAGGCTATTTCCTATCACGGAAGTAGAGCAAATCAAGGATGTTGAACGTCAGCTCATCGAGGCATCATGTGTCGATTCATATAAGGAGTTTATGAAGAAGCATGCTTAACCATTATGGTTGAATGAAGAATTCTTCATCAGACTGACATTCAAGAAGAACAAGTACACCAATCCAACAAAGACGAGTCACTCAGACATGAACCCAGAATACCTTGAACTTGCCAAAAAGGAATATGAAGAATTACTAGTTTTCGGACTTATCGAACCATCGGATCAACAGTGGGCTTTTTAGGCATTCTATGTCAACAAGTGAACCGAACAGAGAGGAAAGCTCTGACTAATTATCAACTATTAGCCTCTCAATCACTTCCTACTGAATGATAAGTTCCCTATTCTGAAAAAGCTGACCTTGTTTTCATAACTAGCCAAAGGCACCTACTTCTCAAGGTTCGATCTCAAGTCAGGCTTCTGGAATTGGGTATACACCCTGAGGATAAGCCCAAGACCATCTTGTGCATACCCGACCACCATTACTAGTGGAAGGTCATCGTGTCATTTGAGCTCAAACTAGCACCGTCACTTTTCCAAAAGGCCATGATCCAAATCTTCCAGCCCATCCTTCATACATCACTAGTCTATATTGATGATATCCTACTATTCAATGATGCTGCTAAGGAACACTATGCCCTTCTCCGCTAATTTCATGAAATAGTGAAGAAGTACGGTAGTATGCTCTCTGCGAAGAAGATTATTCTTATGAAGGATAAAATCGAATTCTTAGGAATGTTTTTTTCTTATGGAACATGGCACCCAGGGCCACATATCTGCCAGGAATTACTCAAGTTTCCCGACACTAAAATGACGATCAAGTAACTCCTACAGTTCCTGGCTGATTAATTATGTCCAAGACTTTATCCCTAATGTCTCAAGATATATTACCCACTCACCAAGATGCTAAAAAAAAGGCTCCCATTTGGGGAAAGGACTATGATGATGCAGTATGCCATATCACGAACTTATCTAAGGAAGTTGAAACCCTCAACACTCCCTCAGATGGTTTGAAGATCTTATAGATGGATACGAGAAATGAATATTCGAGTGCAATTTTCCTTGAAGAGAAAGATGGTAGTCAGAAAAATTTGTGGATCTGCTAGCGGGAGGTTCAAGGATGCAGAACAATACTATTATTCCATTTTCAAGGAAATTCTTGCATTAAAAATGGCATTAAGAAGTTCAACTTCTTTCTGATCCACAAATAATTTTTGATTGAGATGGACATGAAAGCCCGTCCGAAGATGATCCAGTTAAATCCAAAGATTATTCCTAATCTCAGATGCTTCGACGGGCATAGTGGTTCCCTCCTTACAAATTCTAGGTAAAGCACCTCAAAGGGAAAGACAATATCATGGTAGACTTCCTGTCCCCGACCAGAGACATTTTCAATGAAGTTAATTGCTAGGTTGGACGGAACTCAGGAAACACCCATAATCAACCATATAAGCACAAGGCTGAAATTACAGAAATGGAATCATAATGTCACAGGACCTACGAACAAGTACTTCACTCGATTACTAAGAAAAGGTCTTGAGAACAGAGAGTTAAACAAGAAGAAACATGGCGTTGATTGATGGATGGAAGAAGGATACTCGTGCCCGTCAGCGACAGTTTCAATCTTTGCATAGTTTGACGCCACCCGATGACATGTGAAAGTTTCACCACACAAAAATCACCGCCTCCTCGCACCATACATGATATCGGATGAAAAGGACTATCCCCCACTCTTCATGAACCAGTACAAAGAACCTGAAGTAACCGAAGTAAATGACGAATAGGATGACAAAAGATCCTATAACATAATGAAGGCCAATAAAACGACCCCAAAAAATGCCAGAAAATATACCTCAAAAGTGACTAGAATCGTAATTTCCATATATGTCAAAACCCATCCATGATATCAAAAGTCCGACTTCATATTCTGGTTCAGAGTGGCAAAATAGTGTGGGGACTGGGTCTTAACTCTAATTTTAGAGCTGCCTTATCAAAATTCAAAAATCCAAAGTGAGTGAATTCCAGTGAGTAGGCACGCCACAGGCGTGACGCGCCAGGGGCGTGGAGGGACTATGTTTGTTTTCTTATTTTGTCCAAGGCCTTTGGGTCTTGGCCCAAGTATTCCCATGCAAGAAGTTACTTATACTTATCCATATTTTACTTATCATACAAGACATTCCCTAATACTTACTCAAACACTTAGAAAAATATTTCACCCAAAATTTCAAGTCCCAAAACTCATTCAAATTTGAAGGATTTCACTCAAGCATCAAGTCTCCATTTCCTATCTTCACCAAGGTTTCTCCAAAGTTAAAGAATATGGGTTTCAACAGGTGGATCCTTTCACCCATGGTGCCAAGCTTCCTTTTTACATAAAACTCATGTTTCTAAGTTGATTTACTTATGAGTTGTACTTATTATGAACTTGACTATGAATTATGTTAGGGTTTCATAAAAGTGTGATTGTTTAAGAATGTTTAGTGTTATGAATCTACAATATATTTTGAGATTTGAAGAAGGGTTTTGATGTATAATTTTTGAGGGTATTATCAAGCGTTGGTGTGTTGACTTACTTCAAGTTTTCCTGCATGATTTCATTCTTGAATTGCATGATTTATAGCACTGCACACCCACAAAATTTATGATAAAATGTCTTGTTAAGGATTCTTAAGTTATTGATGATTGATTGCATGACTTATGAGTCAAGTGGCTTATGGTGATTAAAGGAATATATATGTGTGTGTGTAAATCATGTAAATCACCTAAGGCATTGCAAATGAATTGTTGGACTCTCATGTTTGTTGCATTCTTGGGAAAGTGAGGATTTCTTTCTTGATACTTGAATGTAATGATTTGTTGTGCTAATAGTTACCCCTACCTAAAAGATTATATCGTAAGGTAGGGATAATCTACCGAAAAGGGGCATACCGTGAGGTAGAGTAACTCATGGTTCCTATTAAAAAGATTATATTGTACGGTAGAGATAATCTACCAAAAAGGACATGTTATAAGGTAAGATCCCTCTTACTGATAAGATCATAACGTAAGGTAAGTACACCCACCTCTTTACCAAAGAGATTATGTCGTATGGTAAGGAAACTTAAGGACAATCTACCAAAAAGGATATGACATAAGGTAGGATCTCTCTTGGCGATAAGATCATATCATAAGGTAAGTACACCTACCTCCTTAATAAAGAGATTATGTCGTAAGGTTAGGATACTTAAGGACAATCTACCGAATAGACATGCTATAAGTTAAGATCTCCCTTGCCAAGATCATATCGTAAGCTAAGTTGTCACACCCCAAAGTCCCGTTAGGGCGGACTGGCACCCATTGCCGATAAGGATCGGGAGAACCAAGCTGTAACTATACGCTTACTATATAATTTATAAGGGGGTTGCTACCCTTAACATGCCTTAAATCAGATAAACAGTGATAACAAGCCAAAAGGAAATGCATATGACTAGGCCGTTGGGGCCAAGGTGTCTAAAGTATGAGACATGACTTCACTTTTACTTTACATAGTCTACGAAGCCTCTAAATAAAGAAGAACATACAGGCCCCGCCTCAACTAACTGTACAATATAAACATAAGCTCTAGACACGACACATAGGTGCTTGCTGACCCCTACCTGCTGGAGGAACTGATGGCAAGGATGCAACAGCTGACCCAGTAGATTGTGCCATACCATCCATATGCCTCTTCGGGCAATCTTTTATCATATGCCCTAGCGTACCACACCAATAGCAAGCAACCATCCCAGCATGACATATACGCGCATGATTTTTCCCACACTGTCTACAAGGCTGCCTGGGAGTCATCTGCTGGCCTACCGAATATCCCGCTATTCGGGCACCTTTTCCTTCACTCTTTGAACCAAACTGATTCCTTCTAGACCCCTAAAGTTGTGGTGGAGCACTGGCTGCCGAGTAGGAGGATGATGGCCTGGGCGTTCTGCTAGAAATTCGAGGTCTAAACTCACCTTGGGATGGCGTAAACTGCCCTGTAGATCTGGCTCTTTTGGCCTGCCCCCTTTCCAACTCCTGTGTCCTTCTTCTCTATCTCTGGTCCTCCAATTTCTGTGCAAAAGCTAGCATTCTTGCTATATCCATATCTTTGTTCAAGGAAGCAATGGTGCAGTCTCTAACCATATACGTATCCAACCTATCTACATATCGATGAACTATATCTGCCATTGTAGCAACCACATTAGGAGCATACCTCACAAGGGAATTAAATTGGAGGCTATACTCCCTCACACTCATGTTTCCTTGGTGGATTCAGGAACTGATCTGCACGGGCCTCTCGGATCTCTAATGGAAAATAATGATCAAGGAATGCCTCCTTAAACTCTTTCCAGGTAGTCAGAGGTGCGTCTATACCTTTGGATTGTTTCCAGGCTTCAAACCACAATATGGCCACACCCTTCAGCCTATATGTCGCTAACTTAAC
>JAPFFP010046020.1:0-11264 GCA_026153255.1 Solanum medicagineum
CATAGACTACCAAGAAGAATGGCTCAAGTGAATGAAGATATCGAGGTTGAGGAGGATATGAATACGAACGAGGATATAGGAAGAGAGGAGAATCCACCACAAAAGGGTAACAGGCCACAACTCAGGGATTTCAATGAAAACGCTTATGGATGGAATCAACATAGATTTAACCTTACGGCTATGGATGTTACTAGTGCTATAGTACTTCCTCTACTACAGACAGATACTAAGTTCACGGTATCAAGTGGATTGCTCCAAATCTCCAAAACTGCGGATTATTCACAGGGCTACGTTCGAAGGATCCCCACCGGCATCTTTAAAATGTTGTGTTTGTTTGCAAGAGTGTCATGGGGATACAAAACCTTTCTCTTGATGTTGTGGCTTTGAGAGTTTTTCCACAATTATTGACTAGCAATGCAACTATATAGTTGTATGAGCTTCCTCCTGGTACTATCACAAGTTGGGCTGAACTTCAGAGAGTATTCCTTGAAAGATATTTCCCAAGATCTAAGAAGTTGAAACTCAAGGACCAAATCAACAACTTTGAGCAATTGTTGGGTGATTCTATCAGCACAACATGGGAGAGGTTTACTAAATGTTTGAGGATGGTCCCTGATCACAAGATTGTTGACTATGCCTTGGTTGAAATCTTCTATCGGGCACTTGACAAGAATAGTCAAACTTGTGCCGACAAGATTATAGGAGGCATGTTCCTAGACCAACCTTTTGCATTGATAGCCGCAAGTATGGAGCAAGTGATCAAAACAAATTGAGCATGGGGACAGCGAGAGCAAGGTGTGGTGAAATCCTCTTGTGCGGTTAACACAAATAATAAGCAAGCAAAGGTAAATGAAGAGATCATGGAGCAACTTGCTCAACTTTGCACAAGTATGGACTTGTTTTTAAAGAAAAATCACACAAGTGTCAAGGAAGTCATGAACCAAGATCCGCAGGTCCCTACCTGTGATGATCCATTCTTTGATGAGGATGTGTGTTTTGTGAGCAACCAAGCGCAGGTTTCCGGAACAACCCCCAGGGGTCCAATTTGGATTATTGGAGGCAAGGTTTTGGGAATCAAGGTCGGAACTTCACCCGTGATGGGATGTATACAAATAGCCGGGGTGGATACTATGAGAGAGAGAGAGAGTTCCAGATGCAGAATGGGGGAGAAGAGAGGGCTACAAGAATTGTCCTTATGTGCCACCACACAATGTGATGCCTGATCAAGCAACTCAAGGATTGAAGAAATGTTTGAAAAATTGTTGAAGCGAGCAAACCATCAAGATAAGACTTTAAAGGGAATGAAAGCAAATATTTCAAGTATTAACCAGAAAATTGAGTCTCACTCCGTGGAAATCAAGCAACTAGAGTAACAATTTGGCCAAGTTTCTTCACAATTAAATCAGCGCCAAGGGTACCCTACCAAGCAATACAGTTCAAAACCCAAAGAATGAAGAGCATTGCATGGCAGTGATGACTCGGAGTAGCAAAAGTGCTGCAATCCCCCTATGCAAAAGGTGGAAAATAGGAATCGCAAGAAGAGAATGAATGAGGGAATCCAGTCATGCAATACAAATAAGCAACCCAAGAAGTATAAAACCTTTCGAGACCCCCTCCCCCTTTTCCTCAAAGGCTTGGGAAGAGAAAGGAGGAAGGTACATTTGAATATTTCTTAGCAACGCTTAGGAAGTTGTCAGTTGATATCCCGTGAATAGAAGCACTTGAGAGGATGCCGGTACATGCCAAATGGATGAAAGACCTGGTCAAGAAGAAATTAAAAGTGAGCCAAGACCTCTCCAAAAATATTCAATGTTATAGTGCCATCACCACAAAGTCCTTAGTGCAAAAGTGTTAAGACTCGTGTGCATTCACCATACCATGCACTGAAGGAGAACTAGTGTTTGCTAAAGCACTATGTGATTTGGGGGCTAGCATCAACTTAATGCGTCTTGCCATATTCAGAAAGCTCATTTTGGGGAGCCTTGTTCCTACAAAGATACGGTTGTTAATGGCAGATAGAACAATTAAGAAGCTTGTGGGGATCGTGTATGATGTGTTGGTAAAGGTAGACAAATTTATATTTCCCTCAGATTTTGTTATACTTGCTTGTGAGGTTAATTTTGTAGTTCCGATCATTTGGGGAGACCTTTCTTAGCCACAGGCCGAGCATTAGTAAATATGGAGAAGAGTCTACTCACTTTCAAGTTTGGTGAAGAAGCAGTGATGTTTTAAGTGGGTCAGTAGGATAGAAAGAGTTTTGAGTTTCTAGTCATCTTAATGATCTCAATAGATGAGGACGATAAAGCAGAAATCCCGATAGAGTTGAGACTTGGGGTTGATCCTTTGGCAGCCGCGTTGATGAACTTCAATGATAACAATATCCCTAATTATGATGAAATAGTAAATGCTCTGGGGGTCTCATTTGGGCTGAGGTGACAAGTAAGGTTGTAGTTGGGCTTGTGCAATAGGGAGACGCCACCCGCAAAGCCCTCTATAGAAGTTCCATCAGAATTAGAGTTAAAGGCACTACCATCACACCTGAAATACGCATACTTAGGAGAGAATAACACATTACCTGTCATCATTGCAACAGATTTGAGTGAAGCCCAAACAGGAGCCCTAGTTTCAGTTCTCAAGCAGTATAAGAGATCTATTGGATGGACAGTTGCAGACATCATTCGCATACCTCCTCGAATATGCACTCATAAGATCTAGCTAGTCAAGGATTACAAACTGAGTATCGAGCATCAAAGGTGGTTGAATCCCCCAATGCAAGAGGTAGTGAGGAAAGAAATCATCAAGTGGTTAGATGTAGGAGTAATCTACCCAAATGCTGACAATGAGTGGGTAAGTCCAGTGCAGTGTGTCCCAAAAAAGGGAGGTATCACAGTGGTGCCTAATACAAAGAACGAGTTGATCCCCATGGGACCGGCCACCAGATGGAGAGTGTACATGGATTATAGAAAAGTAAATGCTTCTATTGAGAAATATCACTATCCTATGCCCTTCATGGATCAAATGCTCAATAGATTGGCAAAAAAGGGATGGTATTGTTTCCTTGACGGTTATTCCAGGTAAAATCAAATTGTTATTGCGTCGGAGGATCAAGAGACGACAATGTTCACATGCCCCTATGGTACTTTTGCATTTAAGAGAATGCCCTTTGGACTTTATAACACACCAGCCACATTTCAAAGATGCATGATGTTTATCAATACGGACATGGTTGAAGGCACTATTGACGTGTTCATGGATGACTTCAATATAGTCGGCCAATCTTTTGAAAAATGTCTTTTACATTTGCATCATGTATTGCAAAGGTGCGTCGAGAGTCACTTGGTGTTGAAATAGGAGAAATGCCATTTTATGGTCAAAAAAGGCATTGTACTTGGTCACAGAAATTCAGGCAATGGAATTAAGGTGGATAAAGCAAAAATTGAGGTGATAAAGAAATTGCCACTGCCATTTTCGATAAAAGGTATAAGAAGTTTTCTAGGCCACGCCGGGTTTTACCGTCATTTAATAAAGGATTTGTCCGAGATCTCGTAGCCCTTGTGTAAATTGCTAGAAAAAGATGCGAAATTTGTATTTGATGACGCATAAATGCAAGCCTTCGAAGAATTGAAAAGAAGGCTGACCACAACGCCTATTATTATTGCTCCAGATTGGTCACAACCATTTGAATAGATATGTGATGCAAGTAGGGCTTCACTCAATGTGGTGTTGGGGAAACAAAGAGAGAGTGTCCTACATCCGATCTATTATGCTAGCAAAGCACTGAATATGGCCCAGAAGAATTACACTGTGACCAAACAAGAATTGCATGTATTGGTGTTTGCTTTTGAAAAATTCTGTTCATACTCGTTGGTAGCTAAAGTGATTGTGCATAAAGACCATGCGGCATTCAAATATCTGATAACAAGGAAAGATGCAAAGCCAAGATTGATTAGATGGGTACTTCTCTTGCAGGAATTATATTTTGACATGATTGATAGAAAAGGTTCAGAAAATTAGGTGGCCGATTATCTTTCTAGGTTGGAAGATGAGGCTATGATGAAGTTTGGTGATGGGCTGGACATAAGTGACTCATTCCCCAATGAAAGAGTTATGGCAGTGTCACATGATATTATACCTTGGTTTGCAGATTATGCTAACTATTTGGTGAGTGATATAGTGCCCCTTGACTTAAACACTCAGCAACATTGCAAGTTTATGCATGATATAAAGAAATTATTCTGGGATGAGCCATATTTGTTTCGCATTTGTGTGGATAGGATCATCCGTAGATGTGTTTCGGAGGTAGAGATAATGAGCATTCTTAAAGCATGTCACTCTTCAGTGGTGGGTGTTCATCATAGTGGAGTTCGAACTGCTTACAAAGTGTTGGGATGTGGCTACTATTGGCCCTCAATACATCAAGCGACCCATGATTATGTTAAATCTTGTGACCGCTGTCAAAGAGAGGGTGGAGTTTCATGAAGGCATGAACTTCCTCTAAATCCTATTTTAGTTGTAGAACTATTCGATGTTTGGGGCATTGATTTTATGGGACCTTTTGCCAGCTCTCATGGTAATAAATATATCCTGGTCGCAGTTGATTATATCTCCAAGTGGCTGGAGGCCATAGCTTTACCAAACAATGAGGGTAAGAGTGTTACCGGATTTCTCCAGAAAAACATTTTTCTAGGTTCGGTACGCCATGAGATATTATCAGTGACTGAGGCTCTCATTTTTGCAACCAATTATTCAAATCTCTCATTGAAAGATATGGTGTGAAGCACCGAGTGGCAACCCCGTACTATCCCAAAACTAGTGGATAAATGGAAGTATCAAATAGGGAAATAAAGCAAATATTATCCAAAATGGTAAATGTGAATCGCATCGATTGGTTAAGGAAGTTAGATGATGCTTTATGGCCATACTGGATGGCTTTCAGGACTCCCATTGGAATGTCCCCTTATCAATTGGTGTTTGGGAAGGCCTGTCACTTGCCGATCGAACTTGAGCACAAGGCACTATGGGCATTCAAAACGCTAAATCTAGATTGGCATGAAGCTGCAACTTCTAGGTTGATGTAGTTAAATGAGCTAGATGAGTTTAGATTGCATGCATATGAGAGCTCTCCCTTGTACAAATAATGAATGAAAGTTCAGCATGATCGCAGAATAGAAGATCGTATTTGCTCAGGAAGCCATGGTACTACTCCACAACTCCAGGTTGAGGTGTTTTCCTGGATAACTCATATCTAAGTGGATAAGGCCCTTCAAAGTAAATCATGTCTTTAGTCATGGAGCCATTGAGCTAGAAAGCAGAGATGGCAAAACTTTCAAAGTCAATGGACAAAGGGTCAAACGATATATGGGTGACATGGAAGAAATCAAAACAGTGGAAGATTGAGACCTTGAAGAGGCATGAATACAAAAGCTTCATGTCATGCCGCGATGATAAATCAGGCACTTCCTGGGAGGCAACCCAAGGTACGCTCCTTGCACCTTTTCTTTGTGTTTTTACTTTGAGGACAAAGTGTCATATTTTGGTGGGGTGGTGGAAGTAATGGATTAAGGTGAAGTCTGAGTTGCCTCAAGTCCATAACTTGCCCTATTTTTGATCCCAAGATTTTCTTATCGTGCTTCTTTTTCCTTGTGGACGTTTACCTTTTTGTTGAACCGGCATGTTAGGTAGTGTAGATAATGGATAAATTCATAGTAGTGTTATCTATTGACATATACATAATTTTTAGATGAATTTTTAATATTTTTTGATGAAAAATTAGGTACCCTCAAAAATTTTGAGGTTGTGATTATTGATGCATTCATAATTTTTGAGTATCTGGCAATGTTTATTCTGATATTGTAAAGGTAAGCTAAGACTGAAAGCATGACCTCTGAGTCTATAATTGATTGTGGATGCAATTGTCATGTGTGCTATGAGCTTATTTTTCTGCATTCATGCATCTTGTATGGACCCAAAACTTGCCTTGTTACTCTAAAGTTGGTTTGGTGATGTGGTGGATATGGAAAGGATCTTAGCCCTTTGTTCCTTGAGTGAAACCACTTTTGGCCTAAATGACCCAGTAGATGAGTGAGTGAATCCCATGTTCCAAACTTTCGAGCTTGTCATGTACTCATTCTTTCTAGATACCTTATTGCTTAACCTTGTTTGATGAAATGCCTTAATATAGGGCCTGGTCTATCCTTGACCATGTGAACCTTGATTGAGGCCTAAGGCTTAAGTTGAGTGTGGCTACAGTTAGTGGCCCTGGTTTAAAGCATAGATATTGTGTACTTCACTTGAGGCTAAAAGCCTAAGTTGAGGGTGGACCTTGTTGTGGTAAAGTAATAATAATGAGGTGGTTAGTTGGTAAATCAAGAAAGAAATGATAAAGCATTAATCGAGTGAAGAAAAAGAAAAGAAAAGTGCCTTGAATTAAGGAAAAGAATAGCAAAAATGAGTCTGAAATTGAGGTACAGTTGAAAAAGAGAAAGAAAGCACTCGAGAAAAGTTCAAAATCAGGAGAATAAGGGTAGAGTGACTAAAAATGGGTTGGATTATGAAAGTAAAAAGTGTTGGAAAACATTGTTCAAGGATAGCTTTTAGTTACTACTTGCCCAAAATACCATACCAAAGCACCCTGAACCTATGTTACAAGCCTATAAGTTCTGAAGTGATCCAACTCCACTTTATCACCAAGCCAGAATATGAGTATAGAGGTAAGCCTATGGTGTTAGTCAGTATGCATTGAATTTCAATTTAGAGAGTGAGAATGCTTCTTCAATCCTTGAACTCTAAATACTTTTGAGTGAGCATGAGGGACTTCTTTCTAGTGAAGGCATTTGCACTACTTGAGTAGCATATGACTATACAATGATTATGGATGGTTGATGCTCCTTATCTTATAGTTGGATTGTCAGGTCTCTCATTATGTTCTTGTTTGCTTAATAACTTTGCAATCCTATTTTGGAAATAGTAGTTGGGTACCCGAATCAAAGGAGTTGTTGTATATGTCATTAGTATAGCTGCAATGTATTTTGCTTTGTCTGCGTAGATTGAGTCATTGTGTAAGGACAAGTAAAAATTCTAAATTGAGGGTGTTGATATGCTGTCAAAATACACCACATTTGGTGCCTGAAACAAGGGATTTTGTGAGTTCTTAAAGCGACTTTTTAGTGGCTTGATGTGTTTTTGTGTTAATTTTGCAGAAAAAGTTAGGTTGGCATGATTTTGAAGAAAAGTTACAGATTTTACTAAAGCATAGGCCTTACGAGCCCACCTATGAGTAGTAGCTGACCCTATGAGTCGTAGGGTGATATCACAGCAAGAATCAGAGTCTAAAATTTAGAAACTTGTGAAGTGGAGGTCACCCCTACGAGGCTATTATACGAGTCATAACTCACACTATGACTCGTATAGGTGGAATCGTAGCAAGAACCAGAGAGCCAAGATGTTAGACCAAAAACTGAAGACCAAGACTATGAGACCAATATACGAATCATAGCTCAAGCAATGACTCGTACCTATGGGTAGTACAAGTTTAGTCCAAGATGCCAAAAACCTGATACGAGACCCTGACTACGACTCATAGGTCATCTATAAGTTGTAACTGCGTAACTTATCAGCTGCCAACTGTCTTTTCTGTGTAATATCTGGGGTTGTTTGGTAAATACTATATAAAGTTTAAGTTAGGCTTTTAGAAGGGGGTTCGACCAGTAGACTATTGAAAGATACATTTCGAAGCTTTTCTTAGTTTGCTTAGAGTAGTTTATTATTTTCTCTTGGAAAATCCATTTTTGGGGGATTGCAACCTTGCCTTGTACTCATTATTGATCAATCAAGCTTGTAGGTTTGCAATTTATGGTGCCTATCTTCTTCATAGGTATTGGTAAAGCTCTCAACAATATTTATATTTGCATTCTTGTGTGTTTTTCCTTAGCCATGAGTAGCTAAGCACCCACAACTTGGGGTTGTAGGAACCATGGGTAATTGCCCTTGAGATGACTTAGGTTTCTTGCATTTCTATGATTGGTGTTTTGCATGTATTATATATTTCCATTCATTATTATTATCGTTTGGTGGTGGCCAACAGCAAACCCTGCCTACTGTAGTGACGAATAGAAAAGGTAAATAGATGACAAAATTTGATTGATGTGTTCTCTTCTAATCAATCGAGCCTGACCAAGGGGAGGTGGACCAGGAAAATAGGTAACGGTTAATTAGCATGCCATGGTTGCCAACTAAGCGCCATGGTAAAATTTGACTTTCACCTTCACAAGAGGGCTGGAAGAACCTAGGTTACCGTCCTGCATGCAAATCACCAATTGTAGTTATGGTATCTAGGGTAATCAAGTCAACAAACCATGGGGAATACAATTCCCAAGTTATCCCTAAAATTGAGTGTTTCCTCGAGTTATAGTTAGTGGTAGTTTTATTTTGTTTTTGAAATACAACCCCCCTCCCTCAGTTAGAGATTGTAGTCATAAATGCTAGAAATGATTAGTGGTGAAATCTTGTAATCAAGCCCTGTATTCTCTGTGGATTCGATTCTAACCTTGGTTGGGTTAATTGTTGACAATGATCGCTTTCTTATTGGAGCATGAACATCATCAGCGGAACCAATGCCAGATTAGTTTTCCTATTGAAGGTGGAAGCATTCCTAAATGATTTCATAGTTTATTCCATTTCTGATTCCCAGTCGGTTAAACTTGTTGGGTACATATTTTGTGTACTAACCCCTACTTCTTTCTCCCTCACAAATTCTCATCAAGATTACCTATGCAGTAGTTGATTTGCTCATACAGTTGGTTCATACTAGATCTAGCGGTGAGACTCAAAGGATTCGAGTTTCATTAGATTCTATCCTAGTTGTATGGTCTTTATTTCTGTTCAAAGAATGAACTGTACTTATTTCACTCATTTATGTTTTAGATGCTCTTTTGCAATATGACATCAGGTTCTACGATATGTTTTTTATCTATTGAGTTTTTCAACTTTTAATATATTTTATCTTCGAGTTTGGAAATTAGTGGCTCTATATTCATGATTCCATTTTGGGTCGTGACATAATATCATTCAAACTCTTTCCATAAAAAATCTAATAGATTCCTTAAAGAAAAGGAGAGATAAATTTTGAGCCATAAATTAAGTCGATTAATGCGAATAAAACCTATTTCCTTTAAAAAAAATCATTAGATTCCATCATAAAAACAAATTCAAATTTGAATTCTATTTAATGTGCTTAATATGAAAATGTTCATGTATCAGCTAGTCACGACCCAAGCTTAGGGCCTAGACATGATACTGCGAATGAGAAGTCCGGAGACAACTCAAGCAAGCCTCTTAGCATATCCTACACACATCCTTAGTTGCAGAAGCAAAATAAAACAACAACAAGAGTCAAATATTAAAAGGGGGAAGCGGGACTAAGGTAAATCTTTCGTAATCATAAAAACATAAGGAGAGTCAAGCTCATTAGCATATACAAATATAGCATCCAACAACACCTCTACTAGAGAACGGAGCGGGGGCCAAGACACTTCCTAGGCTCACCCTCATAATAATAAGTATCAATCATAAAAAGTAAGTCTCAACATAGCATGAGTAATAGTAGATATTGTCCTCGGAGTTGAGGACTCACCAAATCTTTCTTCAAGGAAACGAAATAGCCTCGTGTCACGCCCCAAACCTATGGTCTATATGTGACCGGCTAATGGGGAACCCGAAGGACCCCAAACAAGCGTTATAACATATTATTACACATCCTTGGTCATGGAAGTAATTAAAATAATCAACAAGAAATCATAAATAGGGATTGCCAGGGCTAAGAGACATTTTTCATGTCATAAACAATATGAGTCAAGAGAAAATCAAGTTTATAGCATCATACAAGACATGTCCAACAACACCTCTAACCATATAACTTAGTGGGTGCTAATACAAGCTACTGGGCTCACCCTCATAGTAAATATTTACATAAAAGAAAAGTAGTTCTATAACATAGTAAGACATCATAACCAACATCCCCGGAATGGAGGACTCACTAAGAGATTGAGTGAATTCGTACTAGCCATGTGGATATAGATGCTCAAGCGGGGCTCCGGTCCCTACATGGTAACATCATGTAGGCATAGAGTATCCATTAGCACGTTTGAATATATTAAGTATGTAGGATGGAATTCTAACAAGGGATAGGCAACATAATCAAAATACATAATTATAAACAAAGGATAAGTATAACATCAATATGGCATTCATGATCAATGTTTAAGGTAAAACGTACTTGTAAATCATGAACAAGGAATGTACACTCAATATATAATACATACTCAAACCCCTTTTACCAATCTCCGTGAAATGGGCTAAATGGCCCCCCACTTGCCATACGGTATAACCTTTTTTGGAGAGTGTTATCAATACCCTACTGTATGACGTAGTCTTTTTGATAGTTAGTATACGACGTCTTCTACTTTATAATGTAAGCTTTTAGGTAGGAGTTGTGATTCATTCTACCTTACGGCATGGCCTTTTCAATAGAATGTCCACATCTTATGATATGATCTTTTCGGTGGAAACCATTAGTCTTTCTACCTTATGGCATGTCCTTTTCAGTAGGGTGTCCATACCTTATGATATGATCTTTTCGATAGGAACCATTAGTTATTCAACCTTAAGGCATGACTTTTGCGGTATGGGGTCCATACCTTACGATATAATCTTTTCGGTAGAGATCATTAGTCTTTTTACCTTACGACGTGAACTTTTCAGTAGGGATCATAAAACTAGCTCATCACAACATTACATTTCAAACAACAAGGGATGACCTTCTCCATTTCCTTTAGAGCGTAAAAAAAATAGAAACCCAACAATCTACTTGCAACACCATAGGTACTTTTTCGTGAAAACAACTCATATTAACATTCCTTTATCATCATATAGTCGTCATATACATACATCACTTTCGTCATCATTATTACATCATCATTTAGTCATTCAATTCTTAAGACATGCATTGGACCTTGAATTCCTCAAGAAACAATAACCAAACATTTTATCAAACACTTAGAGGGTGTGTAGTGCTAGTGTAACACCATGTAATTGAAGAGTGAAATCATGCTATAAGATTCATTGTAAAACCATCTATAGATATTTGCTAACACCCTCAAGCAATATACATCAAAATCCTTCATCAAATCCCACAATAGATCTTAGATTCATAGCCCAAAACATAGTAAAATAGTCACAATTTCATAAACCCCAACATAGTGTGCAGT
>JAPFFP010046022.1:0-11259 GCA_026153255.1 Solanum medicagineum
GATTATTATGTTCATTTACATTTCGTACTTTCCGCTTTACATACTTGGTACGTATTTCGTACTGACCCCCTTCCTTCATGGGCTGCGTTTATGCCCGCAGGTACTGACGTACAGGGTGGAGAGCCATCTTCTTAGGATCTCCGCCTACCGTTGAAGTGCTCTATTTGCCTCAGGAGCAGTTTGTTGGTATACACATATTCTTTATTTTCTGTACTTGGTATTTTTGTATATTCGAGGGTATGACGGGGCCCTGTCCCGTCTTGCGATTCTGTTTGTATGCACAGAGGTCTGTGGATACATGTGAGTGTGGTATATTACGTGTGATATGATTACGTATGTATGATACTGTCGTTAGGCGGTTCTACCGCAACGGTGACCTTGTCGGCCCGCATTTGTATATAGATGTGTGTGAATGTTTGTGGCATGCTAGGAGTTCTGTTTGCAAGTTTGGGCAGTCAGTAAAACAGAGGAAACTCTGCCGAAATTTTGGTAGATTCCTTAGCTAATATAATTGAGAATTTGGTTTGGTATTGTTTCGGTGCCCAATCAGCACTAATCACGACCCCTGGGTTGGGTCGTGACATAGCCATGTGGAGGAGGATGATTAATAGGAGCTCCGGTCCCTACATGGTAATATCATGTAGGCATAGAGTATGCGTTAGTACTTTGAATGTACTAAGTATACTCTATGACTACATGATATTACCATGTATGGAGCTCTACCGGATCTCCTACTAATCATCCTCCTCCACGTGGCTAGTTTGGTTCTTTGAAGAAAGATTTAGTGACTCCTTAACTTCGAGGAAAATATCTATTTCATTCATGCTATGTTGAGATTTGTTCCTTATGTTGGATACTTATTATATGAGGGTGAGCCCGGGAAGTGTCTTGGCCCCGCTCCATTCTTTAGTACAGGTGTTGTTGGATACTATGTTTGTATATACTTATGAGCTCGAGTCTCCTATGATTTTATGATTATGAAGGACTTCCCTCAGTCCCGCTTCCCTTTTGAATAATTGACTCTTACTATTATCTTGTTTTGCTTCCGCAACCAAGGATGTGTACATGATATTCTAAGAGGCTTGTTTGGGTTGTCTCTAGACTTTCTATTCACCGTGTCACGTCTAAGCCCTAGGCTTGGGTCATGACAAGCTTGGTATCAGAACACTAGGTTGTTAATAGTCCTCGAAAATCCAACGCACCACATAGATTAGAATCTTATTCATGGTTGTGAAGCGCACCAAAACTATGAATAGGAGGCTATGAGGCACTTTAGGAAATATTTCACTTCTTCATGATCTATGTCATGCTTTAGATGGAGAGATAAAGATTTTCCCCCACTAACGAATGCTCTTTTGCTCTTCTAGATCATGCTACTACCAAGGGGAAGACTAAGGAGAGCCCTTACACCCAAGGAGCAACCAACCCCTCCCGCTCCTCAAGCTCCTCAATGAAACGGCCAAAAAATGTGCTTCGAAAATGTCCATAATCATAATTTTCATATATCTCAAAATTCATGCGTGAGACCAAAAATCTGACTTCATATTCTCGATCATAAGGCAATATTAATTGGGAAATGGGAATAACCCAGATTTTAGAAGACCCATAGCAAAAAATAATTTTCACTAATTTTGGTAAAATAATGTCTGTTCGCACCCAGGTTGTGATACGTCTAGGGTGCAGATTAGTGTTAATTCTTCCTTCGCGATGGATCCACGTCGCGGACCAGACATGGACCAGTTCAACATTTTCCTCAGTTTTTCCTATGCACCCAAAGGCATTGAGATCATAGCCCCATGCCCACTTATGCGTGAAAAAATCCATACTTAGCCATTTTTCAACTCTATATCACTTAAAATCCTCACAAAACCTCTCCAAGGCTTAACCAAATATCTCATTCAAATTTCAAAGATTTCAAGCTTAAGTTTAGAACTCAAGGATTCTCTTCAAGCTCTAAGTTCTCTTCAAGCTCATCTCAAGAAAATCCAAGTTGAGGTATGTGGGTTTTATCCATTGGGTCCTTTCCCCCATGGAGCCCAATCTTCCTTTTTATGAAGTTGCATGTTTTCAAGTTGTATTATCTATTGGTATATTTTATTATCGATTATGAATATTAATTATGTTAGGGTTTATAAAATGTTGATTGATTATGTATGACTATATATTTCAAGCTTATACCATGAATTGGTTTTGTCTATTGAGACTATGAATGTTTTGAGCCATGAAACTATGACCTATTATGAGTTTTGATGATAGATTTCAAGGTACTCTAAATGAGGGTTTTACTGCGTGTTGGTGGGTTAATTTGCATTAAGTTTTCTCATGTTATTTCACTCTCGAATTACATAATTTTGAACTAGTATCATGAACCGACCAAGTGTTTGATAAAATGTCAAGTCAAGAATTCTCAAGTTATTGATCATCTATTATATGATTTACATGTCAAGTGACTATATAATGATTAAGGGCTTTCAAGTATGTATTGAATTCATGAAAAGTATCTATGATTTTACAAGTTACAAGTTAAGCCCTATTTCAAGATTTTTACCTCTTGTGAGCCATTCATATTAAAGCAAAGGTTCATGTATGATTATGATATACTCTCATGTTTCAAGTTAGGCTCACCATTAGAGGTCAAGCATGTTTAATAGCTACTCATGTCATGTTTCCATGTTTCTTACAAGTTATTAAAGTTATGACGATTTCAAGTATTTTGTCGGATTAGACTTAGCACCGACTTATTAGATGTTGGTGTGGACTATCTTCAAGGGTCCATACTCCTTTCCTCAAACTATGTTCCAACATAGGATTATACTTTACCCTTACTATACTAGTGGATCCATTTAGTGCACTTTAGCATGAAATCCACTCCGAAATGTGATGGGTTCCCGTAAGGAGGTTACTTCTCTAAAATGCGATGGGTTTCGGTAAGGTGAAATATGGTTTACCATGGCAAGTAGACTATCTCTTCAACGATGAGGGATAATCATAAGGATTCCAGGTTATAGCTTGCTTGGTCTTACTTTTGTCGGTTAGGGTCTTTTTCCACACATGTATTATGTTCTATGCAAGTTGAATGATTTCGAAACATGTTTCACTTCAAGCAATGACCATGCATGCCATATTGAGATTTCACTTATCCATTGCTTATTATTATACATTTTGACTAGATTGGCTAATATCTTGTTGCATTTTATCCTGCATACTTAGTACCTTCAAATGTACCAACACATACTCTATACCTATATGATATTACCATGTAGGGACCAGAGCACCATTTGATCATCCTCCACGTGGCTAGTATTATCCTTTGAAGAAAGCTGTGGTGAGTCCTCAAGTCTGAGGTCACTATTTTTATTACTCTTGCTACTTTGAGACTTTTTTACGTTGAACATTTGTTACTATGAGGGTGAGCCTGGAAAGTGTCTTGGTCCCCGCTCTATTTCATGTTAGAGGTATTGTTGGATATTATGATGTACTTATGCTTGATCTTGACTCTTTTATTCTTTAGTGATTATAAAAGACTTCCCTTAGTCCCGCTTCCCTTTTTATTATACCTCTTCTTGTTGTTTACTTTGCTTCCACGACGTGCGATTGATATACTAAGAGGCTTGTTTGGATCCCTTCAGGTTTCCATTCGCCGTGTTATGTCTAAGCCCTAGGCTTGGGTCGTGACAAAATTGGCATTGGAGCACTAGGTTGTTAACGGTCCTCGGAATCCAACATACAATTAGAGTCTTATTCATGGTTGTGAAGCGCGGCACAACTATGAATATGAGGCTATGAGGCGTTTTAGAAAATGTTTCACTTCTTCATGGTTTATATCGTTCTTTAGATGTAAGTGTAAGGCGTTTCCCCTAACGAATGCCCTTTGCTCTTCTAAATCATGCCGATTCTAAGAGGGAGACTAAGGAGAGCCCGTACACCCGAGGAGCAACCAGCCCCTCCCGCTTCTTAAGCTCCTCAAGGTGGAGGGGTAGTCAAAGATAAGTTACGAGATGCTATTACAATATTGGCTCATGCTATGATCAACCAAAATTAATCAAGGGTCCCAAGCCCTTCATGCTTCCACTCCAGCTTCTAGGGTGAGAGATTTCACTAGAATGAACCCACCGGAGTTCCATGGATCCAAGACGGATGAGGATCCCCAAGAGTTCTTAGATGAGGTGTACAAGGTGCTATCCATCATGGGGGTCAATTCGAGGAAAAGGCGAAGTTGGCGGCCTACCAACTCAAAAGGGGTGGCCCAAATTTGGTTTACACAATGGAAGTTTGAGAAGGGAATGATGATGTTATCCCTTGGGAAGAGTTTAAAGCCATATTCCTCAACCGATTCTTTTCGATCAAGCTAAGGGAGGCTAAGATGATGGAGTTTCTAAACCTTAAGCAAGGTTTCGTTAGTGTGAGGGAGTATGTCCTCAAGTTCAACCAACTCTCCAAGTATGCTCCACAATTGGTTGTCGAGCCTAAATCAAGGATGAACAAGTTTGTGATGGGAGTGTCCGACTTGGTAAATGAGGAGTGTCCTACCCCCATGCTCGTAGGTGATATGGATTTGTCCCGCCTCATGACATATGCCGAACAACTAAAGGGGTAAAAGCTTATAAAAAGAAGAAGTAGTGAGTCCAATAGGGCTCGTTTTGAAAGTGGTTTCCAAGGCTTTAAGAGTGGCCAGTTTCCTCAAGGCCACAAGTTCCAAGGCCAAAGGTCATCCAATGCTCCTAATAAGAGATTTTCTAATGATAACCTAATATCCCAAGGTGGTAATGGAGGAATGGCAAACCCTAGACCCAAGGTATGAAAAGAACCATGGTGGCCTATATTTGAGGGATTCTAATGCTTACTTTGGTTGTGGTGAAATGGGTCACAAGGTTATTGATTTTCCTCATGGTCAATACAAAGGTAGAGATGGTCATCCACAAGGCAAAGGTGCAAATACTGGTCAAAAGTGAAGACGAGGCCAACAAGGGGGTGCTCCAAGGAAAAATAGATTCTATGTTCTTCAAGGGAGACAAGTGGTGGATGAGGTGCCCGAGTTCATCACCAACACGTTAAAGGTTTTTGATTTTGATGTGTATGCATTTGATAGACCTAGGTGCCACTCTTTCTTTATTACCCATTTTGTTGTCAAAAAGCTTTATGTTAGTCCAGAATTGTTGTCTAAAACTTATGAAGTGTCTAAACCCGTTGGTGAGTTTATTATTGCTAAAGGAGTCTATAGAGATTGTCCCGTGTCAGTTGCATAACATCTTACCTTGTGATTTTGTTGAACTTGACATGGTGGATTTTGATATTATTCTTGGGATGAATTGGTTACATGCATATCATGCTTCCATTGATTGTAGGACCCGTGAAGTTAGATTCCAATTCCATAATGAGCCTGTCTTGAGTGGGAAAGTTGTAATGTGATGGTTAAGGGAAGATTCATTTCTTTTCTTAAACCCTAAAAGTTGATTTCTAAGGGTTGCATTTACCATCTTGTAAGGGTTAGGGATGTTGAGTCCAAAGTCCTTCCCATTGAGTCGGTTCTGATGTTCAATGAAATTCTTGATGCCTTTCCTGATGTGTTTCCTGGTGTTCCTCCCTAACAGGAAATAGACTTTGGCATAGACCTCCTTCCTGATACACAATCCATTTCTATTCCCCCTTACCGTATGGCCCCGGCGAAATTAAAGGAGTTAAAGGAGCGATTGAGGGATTTGTTGGAAAAAAAGTTTCATAAGGCCTAGTAAGTCACCTTGGGGTGCAACGGTGTTGTTTTTTGTGAAGAAAAAGGATAGTTCTCTTAAAATGTGCATTGATTACCGATACCTTAATAGAGTCACCATAAAGAACAAGTACCCTCTACAAAGGATTGATGACCTTTTTGATCAACTTCACTAGGTTAGTCACTTTTCTAAGACTGATCTTTGGTTCGGATATCACCAAGTGAAAGTGAGGGAGTGTGATATTCCCAAGACGATTTTTCGAACTAGGTATGGGCACTTAAGGTTTGTGGTTATGTCCTTTGGGTTGACTAATGCACCAACTATATATATAGATCTCATGAATAGGGTCTTTAAATCCTACCTTGACTTGTTTGTGATGATTTTTATTGATGATATCTTGATTTATTCCCATAGTAAGGAGGAGCATGTGAATCTCTTGAGGATGGTGTTGCAAATCTTGAGGGAGGAAAGGTTGTATGCTAAATATGACAAATGATAGTTTTGGTTGAAAGAGGTTGCTTTTCTAGGGCATGTGGTTTCGCGTGATGGCATTAAGGTGGATCCTAAGAAGACGGAGGTAATTATAAATTACCTAGACCTTTGACTCCATCGGATATTAGAAGTTTCTTGGGTTTTGCGGGTTATTACCAGAGGTTTGTAAGTGGTTTCTCTTCTATTGCTTCTCCTATGACTAAGTTGAACCAAAAGAAAGGCAAAATTCTTGTGGATCGATGAACGTGAAAAGAGTTTCCAAACCTTGAAAGATAAGCTTGTCTCCGCTCCTATCTTGGCTCTACTAGAAGGGTTGGAAGGATTTGTTGTATATTGTGATACCTCAAGAATTAGTTTGGGGTATGTTTTGATGCAAAATGGTAAGATGATAGCATATGCCTCTAGGCAACTAAAGCAGCATGAGAAGAATTATCCCACCCATGATCTTGAATTGGCGGTCATTTGCTTTGAAAATTTGGCGTCACTACTTGTATGGGGTTCATGTTGTGTTTACTGACCACAAGAGTCTCTAATATATGTTCACCCAAAAAGATCTTAACTTGAGACAAAGAAGGTGGTTAGAGCTCCTTAAAGATTATGATATGAGTGTGCATTATCACCCCAGCAAAGCTAATATTGTGGTCGATGCTCTAAGTAGAATGTCCATGGGTAGTCTAGCTCATCTTGATGATGGTGGCAAGGAGGTGGCTAGAGAGGTTCACCGATTGGCTAGATTGGGGGTTAGATTGGATGAAGTTGATAATGGTGGTGTAGTAGTTATTGATGGTTCTAAATCGTCCTTGATTGAGGAGGTAAAGGCAAAATAAAATCTTGACCCCACCTTGTTGGAGTTGAAGGCCTTGGTGAGAGATGGTAAAGTGGAGGTTTTCTTCCAAAAGGGAGATGGTGCCCTTAGGTACCAAGGTAGATTGTATGTATCAAATGTCGATGACTTCAGAGAATTAATCTTGAAGGAGGCCCATAATTCATCCTATTCCATTCACCCATGTTCTACAAAGATATATAGAGACTTGAGGGAGGTGTATCGATAGGGTGGTATGAAGAAAGATATTGCCAAGTTCATATCCGGATGTCACAATTGCCAACAAGTGAAAGCCGAACATTAAAGGCCGGGTGACCTAGCCAAAGATATAGATATTCTTACTTGGAAGTGGAAGGAAATCAACATGAATTTTGTGGTTAGGTTTCCTAAGACTAGGAAACATTTTGACACTATTTAGGTTGTGGCGGATAGAATGAAAAAGTCAGCTCACTTTCTACCGGTCAAAACTACTTATGGTGCTGAAAAGTATGCCAAGTTGTATATACATGAGTTGGTTAGATTGCATGGGGTGCCCTTGTCTATCATTTCGGATCGTGGTGGTCAATTTACTTCTTACTTTTGGAGGTCAAGAGGTCTTGGTACCAAGGTTAAGCTTAGCACGACCTTTCACCCTCAAACGGATGACCAAGCTTAGAGGACTCTCCAAACTCTTGAGGATATACTTAGAGCTTGTGTTTTAGAGTTTACGGTAGTTCTAATGAACATCTTGCCGTGCCCCATTTTTTCTCGCGAAGAAATGGAAACCTGGACGACGTCGTGGCAAGGGCTCTTTTGAGATTTAAAATTTGAAGAGTCGCCACATAATGAATTAAGGTGCATTAGGACACTATTCTAAAACTAAAAGCTAATCTATAGGCCAAAGTCAACCAGAGAAGGGGTAAGGTTCAAATTACCTCGAAAAAAAGGTGTTAGACACCCTTTGAGGTTTGCAAGTGCGGGTCCCGACCGTATCTCTCATTTTATGTGGGAATTTTACAAATAAGAGTAAATTATTATTCTAATTAATTCTACGCAATTAAATAAATAAGCAGAAAGTAAATAATTAAAGATCTAACTAACCCAAACATTTAAAAAAGCATAATAAAAAAGGAAAGAAAAGACTAAACGATTTTAATTGTCGCTCGAATCAGTTTACTCGGCTTTTGTTTTCAAAAGACAAAATTAAATTTTGTCAGTTTAGCTTCACATGGCTTATTAAGCCTAAGGACGAAAACCAAGTTGATTTATTTATTTATCTTAAAGTCTCAAGTATGCCTCCACACAAAAATAAAAGTACAAGACCTAAATTTACATCCCAAATCAAGTTTCAGACAATTTTTTTTTTTAAAACGTGATAAAGGATTTTAATTTTTCTCAAAAATACTTCCGTAAAACTTATTAAGGTATGTTAGAGTAAAGACATATGATTGCTAAATAGCATTTAAACTATATAATGTTACATGATTTCTATGTGAAAGACAACTTCCAAAAAAGCTATTTGAAAGAAATTATTAGTCATTTAATCATGTGTTGCCAAATATTTAAAACCATATATGAATAGTTTAGATAGAAATGACATACTTAGCAAGCTAAAATCTCTAAAATATGAACAAAACTTATTAAAAGATTGTTATAAACTGTGATAATGGTTTTTTTTTCTTTTTTTGGATGGAAACATTTATGAGATTCATATGCAAAATAAACTTGTAAAATATCGTTAACTAACTAAGAGATTGATCTTGACAAAACATTGTCTTTCAAACATTTAGAAGAAAATCCTACTTTAAAGATTTAATTGGTGAAAAATCAATTAAACATGTGATAATTAATTATAAGATAAACCTTTTTTCTTTTTAAAAGCCACATTTTAATAAGTGAACATTCCTAGAAAATTAATCTAAGTGTGGCTAAAACTTAACGAAGCTACATGCTTTCTACAACATACTCACATAAATAAAATAAAATAAATAACAAGTAAAATAAATAACAAGTAGCACGTTGGTTCCCTTCCCCCTATTCCCCAATTTTCACTAGTATCTATTACATCGATTGCAAAAAATGAAAGAAATACAATAAAAAATAATAAAAATCTTTGGAGTCATCCTTCTTCTCTTCTCCGAATAGGTGACGCTTCACACCCTTCTCAATTGCGAAAATTAAAAGACGACCTGCAACACTAAAGGAAAAAACTAGCAGCACCGACAGAATATAATAATAATAATTAAAAAAAAAATTATTGTTAAGTAATAAGAATATATGCATAAAAAAGACATGAAAACTAACCGAACTCGATCTAAAACTTGATAAAATGATGTTGCAAAGAAACGTAATTTATTTATTTTCTTTTCTTGGTTGAGAGCAGAAGAGTGTGGCAGAGAGTTATCGATCTATTGTATGAAAAAAGTGTGAGTTGTGAGGCAGTGAGATTCTGAGTGTTCTCTATGAAAAATTGCGAGGAGAAAGTGTCTTTTATAGTACGGGAGAACAATTAGAGACAGGAAATAAAAGAAAAGAAATATTAATCAAATTTTACACCTACCATAGATAACATCAATCACACATTACCATAAGGCAAATCAATTAAATTGATTTAGCCAATAATATTTTACAGTAAATAAAAATAATAAACTAATCAACCAGAATAACTTCTCCGTAATTTAGCATATCAGTATACTTTTTCCGAAATCCCCTAGATAAATGACTAAGGGGCAGAGAGGTTTATCAGAAGATTGGAGGCAATAATTAGGCAAAGAGCATCAATTGGGGATCCGATATAGTACAAGAATATGACGAAATAATAGATGGATCAAACTAAAACAGTATTTTTACCATATTAACTGTGAATTTGTCAATATTTTCTAGATAGGGATATCACAATTAATTGCAAAATTGAAGGGATAGCAGGTCAGAAATCAAACTAATCATAGTCATAATCATAATCATATCAAATCAACACGCCATATCAGCATCCAATTCTTGAGGGAACTAACAAATTAAATAGTATAGGATTTCATCCCCAAATCACGGAAACAGTAAGCAACAAGCAAATTTAAAAAATGTCTGCATGTTTTTCGAAAATTAATCAACGAAAATTTCTAAGTGTAACAAATATCCAGACCAAAAATTAAAGAAATCTTACGGATCTGTGGTCTCACATGCTTAAACACAAAATACCACTGGTTAGGATTTGAATTTGTGGGTGCATGTAGTTTTCCGGAGGATTGGAGGAGAAAGGGAGAGATCTTTGGGGCGGCGTCCGGCGTGGATGCTAGTGAGGGGTTGCTGGGTAGGTGTTTTCCGGCAAGAGGAGGGGCTGCTGGCGGGTTTTTGTTAGTTGAAGATGATGAGAAAAGGGGGTGAACGGAGAAATTGGAGGTCGTTTGGTCCGGTATTATTCCGGCGAGATGGAGGAGATAGGAGAGGGGTCGTCGGGGACTGTTTTGGTTGGTCAGACAGAGGAGACAAAGGAGAGAGGGAGAGGGAAGGGCGGCGGAGGATGGTGTGAGGATTTTCGGGAGGTGCGGTGATGGAGGAGAAGGGTGGCGTCGCCTTTCCGGCGAGATTTCGCCAATGAAGATAGTGGAAGCGGCGGGTTGGTCTGAGAGCGTGGGAACTGAAAATGATGCTTTGGGTATTCAGAATTGAAAGAAATGAAAAATAGGAGATTAAATTGTAGTCGTCGGATTAAAGTTGATGAACGGACTAGATGTGATCTAAGAATGTGGGGCGGATCCGGGTTAAAATTGGGTCACCCAAATTTGGATTAAATGAAATTGAGTTGAAATTTAAAATTGAGTCACTAATTGACATAATTTACGTTAGAATTGCAAGAAATTGCAAGAGATTGACTAGAATTGAAATACATTGGAAAGAAATTGATTAGAATTGAAATGAATTGGATTAAAAGGACTACAAATTAAATAAATTGGTTTAAAATTGAATAAACTGTCATCTAATTAATACCACACGCATTAATATATTATATTTTGAAATAGTAAATTTTACGTAAAGAAAGCATACGTAATATCTACTAAAATAATGGTGCAACATATTTGACATATTATTTTAAAATTTAAAATAAAATAAGATGGTAAATATTATATTTAAAATATGTCAATAAATAATAATAATAATCAACAACAACAACAACAACACCGCCACCACCATCACCACCACCACCACCCCCACCACCACCACCACCCCCCACCCCCCCCCCCCCCCCCCCCCCCCCCCCCC